>PVIJ01012000.1:0-51917 GCA_004024925.1 Scalopus aquaticus
AAAAAAAAAAAAAAAAATAAACCCACAAGGGATGTTTTCTCAGCCTCCCTTTGTCTTAACATAGTTCCACAGGCTGTTGCCTATATTCACTGACACCCCTACTTAATATTTTAAGTTTCTTGAATTCTGCTTAAAGAGCTGAAACACCCTAGTCCTTTGACATTTACACCTAAGTATTTCCTAGCTGTGAAGCCATCTGACCTTTAATAAAGGCCATCTTCTCTAAATCCTTCTTGGTTAAGCAGCATTAGTGCTACCACTTTTGATTCTTTCAGGATTGCTCTCAAACATTTTTAAAAGATTCATAAATTGGACAGCTATTAGACAGAACTTTCAATTTGGATAAAACTTCCAATTCTAAAAGGTAATCATAAAATAGAATTAGGATGATGGGATCCTTACTAGCTTACTGCATGCTGAAGTCATAGAGAGAAACTCTTGAAGTCAAAGCTGTCTTCTTAAATGCATGGCCATTTTGATAAGAATAGTGCTAGGAATGGAGTCCCACTTTAAATTTAGAAGTTGCAAAGTTCATACCACACTGACATGTAGCAGTGAATGCCATTGGCATGTTTACATTTGAGAAAAAAAAATCAGGTGCTTAAGTCTACACCCAGACAAACTGTTCGCTGTTGTACAGGCAATTATGGAAATGGACATAAAGGTAAAAATATAGGTCTGGCTCTCTCTGCCCTTCAGTCCTCTCATTCACCTGGTTGTGTGACAACTATTCACAGAGACCATGTATAGTCTTCACCTGTCCCTTCCCTTTTTGGTTTAGATTCCTTGCCTGGGAGGGCAAAGGACAAAACCTGGTCCCTGTCTTATAAGACACAGTGGCACAGCAGGTTTGAACAGTTCAAGGTACAGACTGCCCCCCATTCAGCAGGCTACTAGGATAACAACACACTGAGCTGAAGAACTTATGTTCAACCAGCAATTGGTTGGATAGTTTTGATGCAAATGGTCTAACAGAGACTCCTAAAATGACCAAATGTGGTTTTATTTTCTAGGATGATACTACCTACTACTTAGCTACCAATAGATATTATCTAGGTATCTAGCTAAGGCCTAACTGTATGGGAATATAAATAATACAGATAAGATGGAGCATAAAAGTGTAAAGCTGTGCAAGCTGCCCATGTACCCTCCCACTTCCAGGGATGTATAGCAGTAACCTTGACACCAAAGCTACCCCTTGATTCTACTTTCACAGTGCATGGGCTTTTTTTTTTTTTTTTTTAAATCACCTAAATGCTATAAGCATTGTTGAAATGACAACAAACGATTTAGAATATTAACTAAATTTGGTTTGAGAGAATTGACTTCAATTTTGAGAGAAGTTCTACTGTGGGTAAAGCACTGTCAAACAGCATCACATGCTACAAAGAAATCTTTTGTGACAAGAGAATCAATGTCACAAACTTCACTGTTGTCTTATTGTAAGAAATTGTCACAACCAACTCAACCTTCAGCAAATGCTGCCCTGATGAGTCAGCAGCCATCAACATTGAAGCACGAACCTCCACCGGCAAGAAGCCAACTCACCGAAGGCTTAGATGATGGTCAGCATTTTAAGCAGTGATGTATTTTTAATTAAGATATGCACATAGATTTTTTTAAAGACATAAAGCACATTTAGTAGATGACAGTATAGTGTAAACATAACTTTTATATCTACTGGGAAGCTCCCAAAATCATGTGACTTGCTCTATTGTGACATTCTCTTTGTTGTGGTGGTCTGGAACTGGATCCACTATATCTCTGAGGTGTGCCTTTAAAGTGGAGCAAAATGGAAGATGAAGGTAAGTGTGGGGTGAGATTGAAGCAGAACAGTGTTGGGAAGCCATCAAGCAAGAGGAAAGCCAGGAGGAAGCATGGGCCTTCAGCAGCAGAGGAGAAGCTGGATTGGAGAGGGCAACAGATCACATCAGAAATGCTCATTGGTCAGAGGCAGGGGTGGAGTTGACAAGGACTCTGAGGTTTCTACCTTGTTAGGGGTTGAAATTTGTCCCCCAAATTAATAAGCTGAAGTCCTAATTCTTGGTGCCAGTGAATGTGGTTAGTATCTTTGCAGGTATAATCAATACTTTCTAAGTCACTACAGCTGGTGTCCTTACAAGAAGAGAAACACAGAGAGAAGAGCCATGTGATGACAGAGGCCGAGGCTGAAGTGATACAGCTACAAGCCAAGGATACCAAGGATTGTCGGCTGTCTCCAAACGCTAGGATGAGGCAAGGAAGGGTCATCCCCTGCCAGTTTCAGGGGGAACACGGCCCTACTGATACCTGTGTTTGGGCTTTGAGTCTCTAGAACTGTGTCATAGTACATTTCTGTTTGAAAGCACCTGGTTTGTGCTAGCTTGTTACAGCAATCTTAGGAGTCAAATCCATAAGCTGTAACAGTGTGCTGATGGTTCTCTGCAATGGACAATCAGTGAAGGCAAGGCTTTGTCACAGCCAGAGTCTGAACTGTGAAACTTCTCAGTAACACACACACACTGCACAAGAAATCAAGTCCCATATTCAGAGTTTCTCTTTGTCACCTACCTGTACAAAAACAAAGTATTATTTCACTCTGGGTTTCAATTATCTACTATCCAAAAGGGCATAAACAGAAGCTATTAATTTCCTGTGGGTTTCAATTGTCTATTCTACAATACAAGGCAGTTTTCAAAAGTTTAGTTAAAAGGTTTTTGCGTTTAGTTTTCCCATTCTCATCATGAACATATTTTGATTTGGTTTTGAAGGTATTCTTGGTTGTAGTTTAAGCTGTTATCTTTAATCTACCATAGTAAAAATTATTCAAGAATCTACAGATTTCATCTCTACAAGGCACATTTTTCAGATAGGAAATTATTGCAGCATTGAACTCTCAGAGAGACAGCTGAAAAAATGGGTCATGCATTCATCCCATCCTGGGACATAAGCTGCCAGGTGGTTCACTGCTCATTTTTGTCCTCTTCTCGTAAACAAGCTGCATTAACAAGTTACTTTTAAAAAGCATACTAATTTCCCCAGTGAATTGCACAGGAAAGAATCCAGCATTCCCTCCAGAGAACTCAAATAGTTGTTTGTTGTCAAAGCTCAGGTGTGGTGAAATAGCTGTGAGCTAGAAAATGCACGCAGGGATTGGCCAGTAGGCTCCTGTCTTCCCTCTGCTCCAGTCTTGATTTCTCACATTGGTGTGCAACTCGTAGCTTGTCTAATGGGAAAAAAAAAAAGACTGGATTTTCAATTTCAATTTAATTACACAATCTATAGTGCCTGGTGGGAAGGATTTAGGGGCAAGATTAACACTCAACAGTGCTCCATTTTACATTTCTTTCTGATAAAGAACACTGTATTGATTATCCAAAGTGAGTTTTCAAATATGTTTTTCAAAATCTAAATTCTTTTGGTGGCAGTGGTGGAAAGAAGGATGGTAATTTCATTTCTTGGCACTTTGCCAGACTTTAGATAAATTAGAGGTACAAGTTGCCTCTCTGAAGTGTATGGCCAGTGCATTCTTAAGAGTGAGGAGCACCTCTCCAATAGAAATTCAATTGTAGAATTAGAAATACCAGCTGGTGTACGCTGATTGAACAGTAAAACTATCTGTTCTGAGACCGTCTGTGTAACTAGTAAAGATCCTTCTTATGTTCAAGTCCAAAGAATTTCACACTCTTGTTGGAGCTGGAAACCATGATGATTTTATCTGGCATCAAATCAATGTTTAAGACTATGAGTAAATATTTGGCGTTCTAGTTTGGTGCCTACAAATTCTATTTGTTTAATCAAATATAAAAAGAAGGAAAATACAGGAAATGAATATTTGCCCATAAGAAGTGGCCTTAATACATTTCTTGACCAGCTGCTTAAACATGTAAACTTAATAATTAAGAAAATAGTTCTCTTTATAAGGAAATGTATTCTCTATGTGACTTAAATAAGTAAAAATGGTAGCAATAAGCTTTACCAGTTTATGTTGCTCAGCCTTACCAAAACATTTGAGTACATACAAATAATTGAAAATACAGTGATAAAGAAACTAAGCTCAGGAGACAAATACACTATTTGAAACTGTGGCCTGATTTTGCCATTGTACAATGATGTTGTTTTCAAGTATTAAGAGGGCTGCTACTAGGAGTCAATATTTACAATTATATGCAAAAGTAAAATGGCACCTGATCAGCATTAAATTGTGTCTGTTGATTTTGCATTAGTAGAATAGCCAAATAAGCTATTTTTATAGTTTGATAAATTACAGGCTATCTGGCACAGAATAGGTAAAGTTAGAAGTTAACTTGGGTGGAATGGCAATGGGCTTAAATTAGAATTTCTTTTGGAGCCTATTAGAACACGACTCTGAGGAATGTACCCTTGACTGGTATAAATATATATTTACCCCTTCTCCCTGGTAAGGGTGAGTTATAACTTAAGCCAAAAAAGAACAACAATAAAAGACATGGAGATTTGTCTCTGTAGTGAAGCCTGAGCATATTTTGTCACAGGCCAATGTCTGCACTCCTTGAGCCCTTTGATAGAGGTGGCAATAGGAGAAACTGCAGGCAGATGGGCTTCTCGGAAGAGGAGGCGGGGAGGGGAAGACAGGGTTTGGTGAAGTCCTCCTTGGTTTAGATGTGTGAATGCACGTCTCAAGCCCCTTAAACAGTTAGATTGAATGACTTCATTTACCAGTAAATATAAAAAATAATTCAGTAAAAAATGTTGGATAAGAAAATAGTGAAGCAAGGCCTCCCTGGTGGCGCAACGGGTTAATTCTCAGCCTATGAAGCTATCCACAGCCACTGTGGCATGAGTTTCATCCCCCACCAGGGAGCTTCCCAAATGGCACAGGAGACCTCTTCTGCCTCGCCTGCTGCTCCCCTCAGCAGTGTACTTCGGTCGATTTACCTGTTCTGCTCTCCGCTCTGTCTCTGGTGAATCTTCTCACCCCCCCACACCTCTGGTCTGCACCCCAGTTCTTGTATGCATAAATAAATAAATCTTAAAAAAAAAAAGAAAATAGTGAAGCAGACAGAAAGATGTTGACGAACTGTGGGGTGAAGTAAGAGACCAGAGTGGAAAGTCAACTTGTAGGATTCTAATGCTGAGGTTCAGTTCTTAACTTTTGGGGAGGGTGTGACTTTCAACTAGGCTCATCAAAACATGGGAAAATCACAGAGAGTAAAGTAGATAAAAGTTTTCTTAGCGGAGGTCAGACATGTTCAGAGAGAGATTTATAAATCAGAACTGGCAGAGTCCTACATCTCCACTGTTTCCCATACTTGGGGAGGACATTAGGATGTTGTGGAGGGAAGAAACTAGGCAAGGAGAGTGCATGATTATCATATGCACATATTTGTTCTAAGAACCAGTAACACATATATTGCTTATACCCAATAACTAGCAATGAGCTTTGCTTTTTAAAGACATACAAATGCTTATTAATTAACGATTAAATCAAAATTTTATATCACAATTTATGAGCGGTGAGAAAATACCTGGTTGGTGATATGTTCCTGGATTTTTTCTCTAGTCACTGAAAGAGAAAGCAAAAAAGAAATCTATCATTAAAGTATGAAAATGAATAGAATGAAGTACTGATCTTGCTCTGCATTTTACTCACAACTCTAAGACCTGTCATGGGCCCTTTGAACAAGAATTTGTATCACATTATTGTAATTTACAGTCACTTTAATAATTGGAATGAAGAAGTCATAGCCTAAACAAAACACGCTAGGGTAGGCTAAGTTCACAGAAAATGGACTGGAAATCTAGGAAGAGTGATATCAAAGGAATGTTTTAAACTTTGGCAGAGAAATGGTGAAGAGATGAAAAGGATGGAGAAAAATTTTAATAACCATTCAAAGGTCTCCAAACAGTGAAAACCTATTCCAGTATTATACTAACACTGGGCTCACGGATACTTGAGGACTAGATGAAGAGGTTTAAGAAGGCAGAAGGTAGAGTGTTACTTTTTAAAACTTTTCTCTCACCTGGGAACATGATAAAAACACTATGATAAGTTCCTGTTACAGTATCAGAAAACAAAGTACACCTCAACCCATCTATGAATGACATCTTGGTCAAAACAGAAAAAAATCAGTAATGCATGATGGTAACAGAAGGATATACATAAAAGATTCTAAAATAATAAATTATAGTTGTGTGAAAATAACTCAAAAGTGGTCATGGCCATGTGTGTCTTAAATAGAAGGAGGAAAACCCCTTAGTAATAATAAATAGCCAATAAGCCACTGGGAAAGAGAGGAAAGAGATTCTTTGGTACTGTGGCTATTGTACTATGTGTTTGTGGGTATCTCGGTGTTATATATACACTCTATTAAAGATGCTCTTTTTTATTTTAATGTAGATGATTGTATATAGTCATACCTCTATAAGAAATAATACAGAGAAATCCCAAGAACCCTTTATACAGCTTTCCCCACTGGTAACATCTGAAATATCTATAGAACAACGTCACAACAGAATACTGACAACACACAGCATGGTTCCAGCACAAGCATCCTTCATGTTGTCTCATTCACTACCCTCCCACCACTACCATCTGAACCCCTGACAGCCACTGATCTGTTCCTATGTCTATCATTTTGTCAATTCCACAATGTTATGTAAATGACATCATAATATTATAATCTTTTGGGACTGACTTTCCTCACTCAGCATAGTGCTCTGGAGAGTCATCTAGGTTGTTGCTTGCATTCCTGGGTGCTCATTCCTCTTCATTGTTCAGTGGTTTTCCATAGTGTGGAAGCACAAACATTTGTTTAGTCATTCACCTGTCAAAGGACATCTGGGTAGTTTCTAGGTATGGCTATTATGAATAAAGCTTCCACTAACATTGTGTACAGCTATTTATGTGAACATAAGTTTTTACTGCTGGGCTATAAATGGGCTAGAACTTAAAAAACGTAGAATGTAGGAATAGGAAAAACAAGAAGGCGGAACTTGAATCAGACCATCAAAATGGACAGATTCTGTAAAAGGTCACACAGACACACACTGACACACACAGACACACACCAGTGTAACTAGAGGAGAGGGTTGAGGAGCAAATACCATTGCCCAGGTTGTTTTTCATGACGTGGAAACATTGATTAACTTTAGTTAGAAACAGCAGGCAGTTGGGGGTAATTATTGTTTCTTTGGTAGAGGAAAAGTGGTGAATAGACTAGATGGATGAAGGAGAAAAGCTGAGAATATAAACGGGGCTTTAATAGCGAATAAAGTAGGTGATAGACCAGAGCCTAGACTAGGGAAGTAGAAAAGGGAAGGATGGTAAAGAGGAAAAATAAACAAGCACAAGGACAAAATGTTTGAGAGAAAATGGTAACAAATGGATAACATTTGATCAACTACCATGTGTCACATATGGCTCCTGAGCTCTGAGGTTTAATACTGACCAAGAGAACCTTGGCCCCTCACTGCTCCCAAAGAGCCTATTGGCTGAGAACACTCCTTTCCCATGGCCCTGTTCAATTCTGCACAACAACCTACTCATATCATAGTATTATCCTTTTTCTATGGGTGCTCAAACTGTTTTGAAGTCACCACACATGATGTTTTGAGATTGGGCAAGGAGAAGGAGGTGAGGTTAGGAATCTCTTCCTCTTTGTTGGGGTATTCTGTTGAGTAATTTGAAATGCTATAACTGTGGGACTCTGGAGTACTGCACTCCCTTCCTCTCCATCAAATAATATTTTAGGAAAGAACCTGAGAATTTGGGAAAAAGGATCAATAAGGTGATCTGAAACAGTTAGATAATTTAGTCAGCTAGGCCCCTATCTTTATCTTGCAAGAGAGTGCAAAGTAGAAACCACTGCTTATGAAAAGACTCAAAGACAAGGAAATACCTCAAGGGATAGGGTGACAAAGACAGGACCTGAGGGGGTGTCACAGAAGTCTGTGGGCAGCAGAGCAATGTCTCAGTGTCTTTAGAATCTATGTGCAATTCATGCTCTCCGTGCACAGCTGTTACCGTCCTGCAGCGGATCAATAGCTTACCTGGGGTGTGTGGCCACAAGCTTCTGGTGGACTCCCTGACTCCCGAACTGTTCTGTCTCAGCTCCTTAACTATACCCTACATGTCCTCCACCAGCTGCTCTTCCCCACCTCTCCAGTCTCACCTAATCATATGTTCTCTTTCCATTTCCATCCTCCCAGTCACTTTGGGCTCATGCTAATTCTGGTTCTTTTTGATATATTATCCTTTGCACGTGCTCTTGTCTCTTTAATTTCATAGGGCTTGGTCTTTTGAATTTTTCAGGTCCCATTTAAATATTCAGATTTGAAGGGTTCTTCTTTGGTCATCCCATGTGCTCTTGATTTCATCCTGTATCATTTGTTTCTTTCTTAGCAATTACCACAACATGTGATTATTTTGTTACAGTTTGCTTCTTTGTTTGTCTCATATAAACCGTAAACTCCCCAAGTTCAGGGATTATATCCACCTTATTAATTATTATATCCCTTGGGGCACAACACACTCTAGGTGTTCAATACATATTTATGGAAAGATTGATGGGAGTAGGAGAGCTTGTATTGGCCTCCTGAACACATTAAAGGTAGCAGCAGCTCCTGGTTCTGGCTCCTTAGTGAAGGGAAAGTGTCATGGGTTAAAAACCCTTAGATGGGTCACATTAGAGCCTGGAATTCTGACCCATACCAAATACTGTGGTTTGCATTAGCAACCCTTTTGGTATTAGTGTCCAACTGATTTTCTAAGAATTTTTAAGTACTGTAGTAATTGAGTATGTCATAGGTTCCCACCTTCCCTACTTTAGTCAATTACTGTAGGTTTTATTTCAGTTACTGAGGGTTTATTCCAAATAGCTTGTAACATCATATTTTACATTTTTCCTGAAGATCAGCAATATTTTAATTGTCCTTTTTGTTTGATTTACCCATAGATCCATTATTTGCTTTCATTAAAATATTATTACTAAAACGGCATTTCTTGGCACATCCACAGTGACTACGTTATCTTTTTTTTCATGACATTGCGCAGTAGGTATAATTAAGGCCCTAGAGTCGTGGTAGGCTTAATCTGAGGTCACCCGCTACTGGTGGGAACCCAAGACACAAACCTGGGCTGTGTCTTGAGATGACAAGAAGGGAGGCTGGATTCAAATTTCCTTGGCAAAAGGTCGGGGTAAGTCCAGGCTCTGTGGCATCTGTCCAAATGAAGAAGAGGCAGGAGGCAACACTGGTGATATTAAATGTCAGGGCACGTATCTAGGCTTGGGAGGGACTGAGATACCATGTCATGGACAAGTCAGGCAACAAGGCAGGAACCATGATGGGGGAGTTAGGGGCGAGTCTTGATTCAGGAGGTAAAAGGGCGGCTGAGGTCTGACATTTGAGTGAGGATCACGGAGACTCAGGAGTCCGATGGAACATTTCTGAGTTATAATTATTTAAATATGAGAAAAATGATCTCCTCCCTTGAACTATTAAAACTCTAATCAATTAGAAGATATAATTATCTAATTATCTAGTGGTTATGATTGTTGCTAATGATAATGTTTTTCTCTTGTTTATGGACAGTCTTAGCCTGGTGGAGGATGTAAATGTTCCCTGACCGATGCAAGAAAAAAAGGAGGGAATCCCATTTAAAGAAAACCTAAGTCACTCCCAAATTTATTCAAGTTATACTTGAAAAAAGAGTAATGGAATTTAGGGGATAAATTTTAACTGCATAAGCCTTTGCTAATAAAAGATTAAGAAGTATGTGGTTTAGCATCTTTTAATTATTTTTCCTAGCATCTTGAATATACAATGTTTGAAATCTCTAGTTGGATCAACATTATTTTGCTCAGAGGTTTGTGGACTTTGCATACTGATTCTTTCCTGTTTCCAAGTACATTTGCTTTTAGGCTATTTTTATTCACTTTAAAGGAATTTTAATAACTTTCTGTTGACAGCACGGACAGCTGGTCTTGAGAATTAAAGAAAATTCACTTGCTGACTGAGGAAGGAAGTGACATCAATGAGCTTCTAAAGTCAGCCCAGAGGGGGAAATTGGCTTGTGAGGGAGTAGCCTTCCATTGCACTGTATTTATCGAGCAATGCCTTGAGATGCAAATTGCTGTATCAATCAAACCTATGGTGCCTACCTCCAACCAACTTAGTGCAAACTGAAGGAACAAATGCCCTGAGACACTGAGAAGAAAAAGGATGAGTGTTGTAGAAATCTAGGCTGAGTGAATTACAGGTGCTCAGGATCCCCTCTCTCTGCTGATGCTTCATTTGCTGTCAAGTCTCAGTTTCTTTGTCTAGAAAATGAATTTGATGTCAACTGTTGGCTGAAGTCAGTCTGTTTCTGCGACAGATACCTAATAAGACCATGTACTAATACATAAAGTGTAGACGTTATCGCTTCACTTTGTCCCAAAGACCACTATCAATTGCTTCAAGTTCCCCTCGGAGAGCTATAATATCTAGAAAGAGGAATCTTTTAGGTGTCATGTACCGTTACTATCTTGATCTCTTGATATTTTAAAAATTAATATTCATTACTTATACTGCAGGAAATGTACTGCAGGAAATGTCAGGCACCAAATCTGGAATTTAAATAAAAATGACAACAGTAATAACAATTATTGTCATAATAATGAATGACTTAATTTTTTACCACTGTCAGAGGATTTCCTTCTGAAATGGCAGTTATAAATTTTTCAAATTGTGGCGCAAGTAGATTGCATGTGTATGTGTGGATTGTGTATTGGGAACATGTACTATGTATACACACACACACAAACACACACACACACAGAACAGCTGAAAAGATACATTTGCTGATGATGTGCTTAAATATTCAATTACTGGTTGTTTATTTTTTAGCTCATTTTTGGAAGTGTGTGAGGTAGCTACAGTTTCAATATGTTAAATATTTTGAGTTTGAATTAGCAATTTAGTTAGCAATCTAGAGTCAAAGGGAATTTAATTTAGTTCAAGAGATAAATACACCAATACTATTTTCATTTACAGGTCCATAAACATATTTGGGATAGTCAATTAAATTTTCAAATATTTTACTTAAATATGTAACTTGAACCACTCAAACAACATTAGTTAAGTAAAGAAGAGAGTGGATGATTTCTCAACAGTCATGGTCTTTCGGCCAAATGATCCTCAGATTGTCCCCAAGCCTGGAGCTCCTTTGACTCTAGCAAGACTCATTCATTTGATCCCACAGCAATATTTCACCAACTATCTATTCTGGAAAATATTTTAGCTACTCCAGAGGTACAGAAATAAAAAAGGGGAAGCAAGATGAGCCCACACAAAAAAGTAACAAAGTGAACTCATGGAGTTCTAAGGGATTTATTCATAAATCATATAGTTAGTCATATTAAAAGCATTTAAATCTTATAAAGTAGAAACAGTGACAGATTTACTTTCAGACTTTTCCAGTCTTGACTTTGCCATTAACATGCTATATGGTATTTAGGAAATAATTT
Organism: Scalopus aquaticus; assembly: GCA_004024925.1. Taxonomy (NCBI): domain Eukaryota; kingdom Metazoa; phylum Chordata; class Mammalia; order Eulipotyphla; family Talpidae; genus Scalopus; species Scalopus aquaticus. The sequence continues at coordinate 11,469 of PVIJ01012000.1, forward strand.
CACTTTAGTCTTCGCTTTGTCTTTAGCATATAATGACAGTGTTGCCAAGTAGAGAGAGTCTCTAAATTTGTTTCTGATGATTTAAATTCTTTGGCCCTGACATGAATGGGATTAAAAATTTTCATAGGATTAGCACAAATTAAAAGAGAAGAGTCATACTGGATGGGGAATGTGGGACAGTATATGGAAGAGATGGCATTTACTCTGTTAAGGATATTAATAAAAGCAGAATGGAGGAAATGCATGTCACCAAAAAGGGAAAAATGTGAGCAAAAGCACAGGACTGTGAGTATGGGGTATAGTAAGTTTTTTTTCTGCTTGACAGCAGTGTGATCTGTATATTAGGAAATAATAAAAGGTTAGGCAAAATGTTGTCAATTAACCAACATCATGGAGGACTCTGAACAATTCATTTTTTGGACATTTATCAGAGTGTTGTAGATAATTTTAGGGATTTGTAAAATAAAATTCCAAAATTCTCTGTAAAGAAAGATTGACTAAATAAATTATAGCACATTCAAACAGCATAACATTATATAACTAGTAAAATTATCTTGGCTTAAAATTATATTTGTATCTGAAAAGATGTTTCTGTTATAGCAAAGGTAAGTGATTGCATTTAGAAGTTACTGTGCACAAAGTATTGTCTGTTAATCCCCCCATCCCTTATACCCCCTTGCCCCTATCTACCCCACCTGCCAGCCACAGAGTCCTCACTGCATTTATTAATGTGCACAAATTTTTGTATATTCCTTTGTCAAATAGTCGGTTACGTAAAATTCCAATATTTGTCTTTGTCCTCCTGACTTGCTTTCCTTAGCTAATTCCCTTGAAACCTTCCATTTTGCTGTGAATGACTGCATTTCATCTTTCCCTATGGCTGAATAGTATTCTGTAGTGTAGCTATACCATGTCTTTTGGATCCATTTGTCTACTGTTGGGCACTTAGTCCCTTTCCATGGCCTAGAACTTGTAAATAGGGCTGCTACAAACATTGTTGAGCAGTGTTTGCATGAAGGGTTTCATATTCTTTGGATAGATGCCCAAGGGCATATATGCATAATATATGCATAATATTTCCATTTTTAGTTTTTTTTTTTAGATTTATTTTTTATTTATACATACAAGCTGGGGTGCAGGCCAGAGGCATGGGGCGGCGAGAGGGCTCACCAGAGACGGAACGGGTAGCAGAACAGGTAGATCAGAAATACACTGCTGAGGGGAGCAGCGGGCGAGGCAGGAGAGGTCTGCCGCGCCATGTGGGATTCTCCCTGGCCGGGCATCGAACTCGCGTCGCCGCTGCCGACAGCTCCACAGTGCAGCGTTTAACCGCTGCACCACCGGGGAGGCCCTCCATTTTTAGTTTTTAAAGATGAATCCAGATCAATCTCCATAATGGTTGTACTAGTTTACATCCCCACTGACAGTGTAATGGCATTCCTCTTACTCTACATCCTCTCTAGCACTTGTTGAGGGTCTTTTTAATATGAGCCATTCTCACAGGTTTGAGATGGTATCTCATTGTGGTTTTAACCTGCATCACTCTTACTGGATTTGATAATGAACATTTTTTCATATATCTACTAGCCTTTTGGATATCCTCTTTGGTGAATTATCTATTTATATGCACTACCTCTTAATAATTGGGGTGTTGTTTTTCTATTGTTGAATTATATAATTTTTATGTATCTTGGATATGAACCCTTTGTCAGATATTGTGTGAGTATTTTTCTCATTAAGTAGGACTTCTAAAAAATCTTTTGTATCTATTTTTTCACTTTGTGAAAGCTTTTTAACTTGTCAAAGCTTTTAAATCCCAAATGTTTATTTTTGCTTTTATTTCTCTTACCAAAGGGGTCAAGTCTCCAAAATGATCTTTATTGCTGATGTCATGGAACATATTACTAATGTTTTCTCCTATATATTTGATTGTTGCGGGCTTTATATCTAAAACTTTAACCCATTTCAAATGTATTTCTGAGTACAGAGTTAAAAGCATAATGGATTGTCATTATTTTATGTATGACCTTTGAGTTTTCTCAGCACCATTTATTAAAGAGACTTTCCTTTCCCCACTGTATGGTCATGGTGGCTTTATCATAGTTTACGTGCTGGTATCTATTTCTGGTTTTTCAATTCAGCCATGTGTCTAGTTGTGTCAATACCATATTATTTTTAAAATTATTGCTTTATAGTAAAGCTTGAGATTAGGTAAAGTGATATCTCCATTGAGAAATTTTTGGATCATTTTTGCAATTAGAGATCTTCCGTGGCTCCATACAAATTTTAATACTTTTTGTTCAATTTTGTAAAGAATATTGCAGGTATTTTGATGGAAATTGCTTTACATAATGCAGTCCTTTGATTACACTGGTCAATAAATTTTTATAAAATCATGTTACTGAAATAAAATTAGTCATTTCCTATCAATTTGTATGTGTTCAACATGAATATGACAGTCAAATTCTAATTTTGGCTCTAGGTTTTTTTTTTGTAATCGGCAATAAATTGATGTTAACATCACGAAATGCATGCCAATAGTGATAGCCTACGGTTAAAACCTGTAAAAAATCAAGTCATAGACTACTTCTTAGATTTCTTCCTTGTCTCTTGTACAGCTGTTCAGAAATAGAATAGATGGAAGACGGTTCTCATTGTGCAAAAGCACAGCCTTAAGACTCAGTTTCGAAGAGTCTAGAAATAGTCTCCATTCTTGTGGATCATGAGTGATTTCTAAGGCATTCATGAGGCCCTCAATATCAGAACAGAATACCAGAATACTTTACTTTCTGAAGAAAGGCTCCAACTGCTGGTAGTTCTTTTGATATCAAGTAATTGTAACATTTTTTCTAGAAGATTCCATTGTTGGAGTCTTGATCTGAGCAATTCTGCCTTATTTTTGGAGAAGTCCAAATCACAAACCAGGTCATTTCGTTCTTCCTGTGTTAGTCTGTGTGGAGTTGATGATGCACCACAGTGAAAATCTGGATCACTGTATGCTGATGGAACAGGAGAAGAACAGGTCGGCTCACCCTTGTCCAGATGAATCAAGAGAATATTCTGCTGGAGGTTCTGGAATAGGAAGTCCCTCACCATGTGGAACTGGTCTCAATGAGGACGGAATGTTTGGGTAGCCTATTCTCGACTTCTTTTGCTTCGTTATTCTGCTGGAAAGAGGAGGAACCAAGCAGAAGTAACAGTCTTTTATGTGGTTGCTTGGCTCTCTCCACACCATGGGGACTGCAAACGGTGAAAGCTGTGTTGTACATGTAGCGCAGCATATATGCGGGGCCCAAGGCTTGTCTTGGTCACCAACCTGGCATCCGAAGTAAAGATGATAAACCTTCTTCACTTGAGAAGTGATATTTTCTACTGGTTGGCAAAAGTCACTTTCCCACAAATAGAGCAGAAATTGTCCACGTTATTAACAGACGTTCGAGGCATTACTGTTCTGTATTGTGCCTAAATGGATAAAATAACAGTTCTATGGAACAGTAGCTTCAACTGTCTCCCACAAAGTCTGAGATATTTTCAATGCTCAACCTTTCCGACAGGGCTTTCTACAGTGCATTGCTGATGTCAGCATACTTCAGCAGTCGCCTGGCAGTAGTATTTCATTGCATCAAAAAATGATGCAATCAACTCTGGATGATGTGTGCATGACGGTATTATGCAATGTGATGCAATATGACATCATTCTAGGCTGAGTTAGGATGTTGTTACAGTCCTACTGGATAAATTTACACGGTGAAACATAAAATGAATTATATGAAGTATCTTTAAAAAGAGAGCTAATAAAAAAATTTCAGGGTTGTATTCAGCTTCAGCACACCAAGATACTACAGATTAGGGCCTTTTTAAGGCAGTAACGATCTCACTGTTAACCAGTGTTATATTGATTCTCCCCATCCATCCATGAGCACTGCCTAGGTTTCTTTTCTTTTCTTTTTTTTAAAGATTTATTTATCTATGCATACAAGCTGGGGTGTAGGCCAGAGATGTGGGGAGGTGACAGGATTCACCAGAGATAGAGTGGGGAGTAGAACAGGTAGATTGACTGAAATATACTGCTGGGTGGGGGGTGGGGCAGCAGACAAGGCAGGAGAGGTCTGCTGTGTCATGTGGGAAGCTCCCTGGCCAGGGATCAAACTCATGCTGCAGTGACTGCAATAGATTCATAGTGCTGAGATTTAACTGGTTGCGCCACCAGGGAGGCCCTCTGCCTAAGTCTTTTAACAATGTCCTGTAGTTCTCATCATTATGTCCTTCACCTCCTTAGGGAGTTTAATTCCAAGATATTTTATCCTCTTTGAGGATAACGTAAGTGGAGTTCTTCATTTATCGTCTCATTTATTGTATATCATAGTATTTTTATGTTGATTTTGTTAATCTGCCACTTTTCTGAATTCACCTTTTTTTTTTCTAATATAATTTTTTGTAAAGTCTCTTTAGAGTTTTGTACATCAAATCTCACAGAGTCAGCAAATAGTGATAGTTCCACTTTTTTTCTGACTTGGATTCCTTTTATTTTTGTTTTTGTCTGATTAATTCTGGCCTAAACTTAAAATACTAAGTTAAACAGAAGTAGTGACAATAGACATCCTTGTCCTGTTCCTGATCTTAATGGGAAAGTCTTCAGTTTTTCACCATTAAGAATTTTATTGGCAGGTTTACAGGAAATGAACTTTATTGTAATCGTCTATTCCCATCTTAGAGTTTTATCATAAATGGTTGCTGAATCTTATTGAATGCTTTATCTATATTGATAATATCATGATTTTTATCTTGCTTTAGCTGAAATGATGTATTACATTGATTGATTTATGTATATTAAACTATCCTTGAATCCCTGGAATAAATCTCACTTGATCATGATATATAATCCTCGTGATATATTGTTGTATTAAATTTGCTTGTATTATGATGAACATTTTTGCATCAATGTTCATCAGGCATACTGGCCTACGATTTTCTTGTGTTGCCTTTATACGGTGTTGGTATTGAGGTAATATTGGCATCATAAAATGTATCAGGGAATGTTACCTCTTCTTGTATTTTTAAATTTGAGCAAGAAGAGCATACATTCCTCTTTGAAGGTTTGCAAAATTTATTCCCAAAGCCATCTGGTACTGAGATTTTGTTTTGGGGAAAGTATTTTATTGCTGTTTCAATTTCCATGCTTGTGATGGATTTGTTCAACTCTTCTGTTTCTTTCTGGTTTAATCTTGGTAAACTAAACTGATCTATAAACTTACTCATTTCTTCAAGGTTATTGAATTTACTGGCATGTAATGATAGTTGTTCATAGTAACTTCTTATGACCCTTACTATTTCAGGACTATCTGTGGTAATGTCTCCTTTTTCTTTCTGATTCTGTTTATTAATGTTTTCTTCTTTGTTAGTATAGTTAGAGGTTTGTCTAATTTGTTATCTTCTCAAAAAACTAGTTCTTAGTTTTATCTATCTTTTGTATAGCCTGTCTGATCTCAATTTCATTTCTGCTCTTATTTTTATTATTTCCTTCTTACTACTAACCATGGGTTTTGGTTGTTCCTTTTTTAAGTTGATTTAGGTGTAGTATTAGACTGTTTATTTAGAATTTTCTTACATCTTAGTGTAGGTCTGCACTGCAATTATCTGCCCCCTTAAGACCACTTTTGCTGTATCCCATAGATTCTGGTAGCTTTTATCATCACATTTGTTATTTTTTTATTTCTGTTTTAATTTCTTCTTATCCTATAGCTGCTAAGTGGTACGTTGTTTAGTGTTGGAGTATTTATAATTTTTCCCATTTTTCTTTAAATGGTTGATTTCTAGCTTTATGTCATTATTGCCAGATAGAACAGCTGGTATAATTTCAATCTTTGTAGTTTTGTTCCATGTGCACTCAAAAATTTGTATGCAGCAGTTTTGGGGTGGAGTCTTCTGTTTAATCTGTTAAATCTGTTTGGTCTAGCTCCTCATTTAAGCCTAGTGTTTTCTTATGTTCTTTTTGTCTTATTGATTTGTCCATACCTGTGAGTAGAGTATTAAAATCCCCTAGTATGACTGTGTTGCTGTCAATATCTTGTTAATTCTGTTAGTAATTGTTTTATGTGTATCTTCGTGCACCACGCTAGATGTATATATGAGTACTATTTCTTCTTGTGGTATTAGGCCCTTAATCATAATGCAATATCTGTCTCCATTTCTTATTACCTTTTTAAATTGGCATTTTATTTTATCTTATATAAATACAGTTCTTTCTGACTTTTTTTTTTTTTGATTGTCAATTGCTTACAGAATTGTCTTCCAGTCTTTAAGTCTGTGCTTGTGTTTCTTGGTAAGATGGGCTTATTGTAAACAGCAGAAGGTTGGATTTGTTTTGAAATCCACTCAGCTACTCCAAAGCTTTTGAATGGTGAATTTTTATGCCACTTAATTTTGAGGTGATTATTGAGAATTAAATGCTGCTTGCCATTTTGTGACTTTTTTTTTAAGTTTGTATTGTCTTTTTATTTTTTGAGGTCTTCCTTTCATGTTTTGTTTAGGTTCTATTTCTGTTGTCTCATGTGATGCTCTTACTGCTTTTTGTTTAAAGGTTCTGTTGAGGTCAGTATATGATGGATTATTTGTGTGCTCCATCTGACAGTCTGATTTCAAACACTTTCTGATGGATTACATTGCTATTGCTCTCTATGTTATATAATGTAGGTGTCAATTACCACTAAATTTGTTCTGTTGCTTTATAATAATCCCTTTAAAATGTATTTCATATACTGCATGGTTTTGATAAAATTCTTTTATTTTTTTTTCCAGTAAAATTCCTTACCCCTCCTTCTGTCTTGAATACTTATCTTGCAGGGTAAAGGATTTTAGTTTGAAAATCTTTTTCTTTAAGTACTTTAAATATGTCCTGCCTTTCCCTCCTGTAGTGTTTCTATTAAAAGTATGTTGACATTCTAATCTGTGTTCCCTTATAGGCTACCTTCTTTTTCGCTTGATGTTTTTAGTATTTTGTCCTCTCATTTGCTTTATCTTTGCTTTTGCGTTCAACATTTTTATTATAATGCATCTTTGTGTGTGTCTATTTGGTATTATTATTATTTGAAACTCTTTGGGGTTCTGAATACTTAAGGAGAGATTTTGACATTTATTTGGTAAGGGAACTGTAGAAGATTTTGAGTCAGAGAGTGATCAAAATAGTTTTGGAAGATTAATTTGACAGTGCTGGGGCTGGAGGATGGGGCATACTGATAAGGGGAGGGAATAATGCAGATGAATATGTGACACACTGTGTGAGTAGAATGAACTTAAGTTATGGAGGAAAGGGCACAGAGCTTCCATGCTCCCTCTGAATTTCCATATGTTCACCCATGAGGAAGTTCTCTGAACCCTGTCCTTTTGTGATTTTTATGGAGGCTTCACTACATAGCAACAACTGATTAAGTAACAGGCCATTGTTGATTGAACTTAGTCTCTAGTTCCTCTTCCCTCCTGAGGGTTAGAGGGTAGGATGGAAAGTTCCAACCCTCTAGTCACATGATGGGTTCTCTTGGCAACCAATCCTATCCTTTGGTGTTTCCAAAGGTCACCTTATTAACATAACAAAAATCACCTTTATCACTTTCAGGGGTTTAGGAGTTCTGTGGCAGGATCATGGACAAAGACCAAACATATTTCTTACTATGAGTCACAACATCACAAAGGCAATCACAGGTTTTAGCAGAAGAGACTTAGGCCAATTTCCTTATTTATACATTGAGGCTTATAAAAGCTTGAGATTTAAATAAAGACACCAAACTAATGGCAGAGCTGAGTCCAGTATACAGATTTTAGTAATGGTCAAGAGTGGGGGCAAACAACTGGAATATTTGGGCTTGAATTTCAGTTTCTTTACTTTCTATCTTTGGCAAATAACAATTTTGCTAAGATTTCTGATTTGTAAAATGAGGATAACAAATGTACTCACAATACAGATTTTTTTTTTTTGTAATTCAATGAATTAATACATGTGAAGTTCTAGGCACAAAACCTGGCATCAATAATGACTTTATTTTTTTCTCCCTTCTATCACAGGATGCCTTAACTAAGTAAAACTAGATTATTTAAAATCCAGATGGAAGCTGTTTGTGAATGTGGTTAAGAAGAATAACAAATTTCAAGACAACAAAATACTCTATTCTGGAATGACCAGGGAAAATGGAAGCGAACTTGGAATAATATGTATTTCCAAAGTCAAAATAATGAAAAATATTTAGTCAAGTTTAAATGATTAACACATGGTCAAGAACTTTAGCTTAGCCAAATAAATTAATAAAAATTAAAATGCTTGGAATCCTATTTTTGCCTTCAGGCATATATGCACAGGCAGATATCCAAGTCCTGTTCTTGGCCTCCTTTTCCCAGACTGCCACACCACACGGGAGAAAGAATTCTGCTGCTTCAGCTCCAGGGAAGTGGGGATGGAGGGACCAGCTCAAGAAGGGCAGTAGGTCTTCCCATAAGAATTGGGGGCTGGTGCTTCTCTAATGAACCAATTCTGGTTCTCATATTCTGAGAAGGGTAAGCTTGATTTCCTGTCCAGTTTTTGATATTTCTTAGAGTAATTTATGATATGGCACCTCACGACTCTCTCCTTGACCAAATTTTGGTCAGATTACCCTGAGTCCTCTTCTCAACTAGACCTTGACCTTGCTTCCTATTCTGTCTTCTGCTTGCCTGCCTCAGTCTCAGCAAAAATCTTCCTTAGCAAGTTTAACAACTATCCTCCCCATTCCCCATTTGACATATGATCACACTTGATATCCTCTCAAGTTTCTCATTGCCTACCTTCAATGAAATGTCTTGGCCTGCCTCTAGCAAAAATCCTATTAAGTCATTTCAGTAAGAATTCCCTGCCTTGATTTCTCTTAATAACTGTCCATCCACTGACATCCTTACACTTATTGGTTCACTTGTCCTGTTGCATTTGGGGTTGATTCTGACTTCTCCCTTCTAGTGTAACACCTTAGTGCAATAGTCTTGAATAAAGTCTTCATTACCATTTCAACAACTGTTAGAATAATTTTTGCTTCAACATAGCTAACATTAGAGCATTAAATTAATTTACCTTCCTTTATATCCATTATCTGTCCAAAACCACTGATTTTTATTAGTTCCTCATTAAGTTTGCAGATCCCAAGTACTGTTAGCTTCTAATTATCCTTAGTGTATCCTTACTAGAGGGAAACTCTAAATGACAAAATCAGTCAATGGTAGACACTGGACCTCATGGGGTCACTTTTAGCAAGATCCAAATTTGTGCTAAAAGTAAAATTTCCCTCCCCCTTCCCTTTGAAAGTGGTAAGAACCAGCAGTTTTATTTATTTTTAAATCAAACGAAAATTTTTGGGATGAGGTGCCGTTTTTTCCTCTCAAATTAAAGCAACATTTAAGAGGAAAATAACTGAATTGGGACAGCAGGTTACTCTTTTCTGCTAATTTTTAGAGTACTGGAGACCACAAAGCGTATATAGATGTTTTTTCAATTACCTCATTTTCATATATCAACAGTCACCCACTTAAGGTTAGAACTAGCTGAAAGGACTGTTAATACACTATAATTATTAGTCAATCTTCCAGCCCTTTGTACATAATGTAAATACACCTCCTGAGAGTTTGTTTGGATAGTGTAAATTACAGTTCTGTGGAGAGAAAAAGCAAGGACTGTGCCTTTTTCAATGTTCGTTCTGTATGGTTGGTAGGGTAGGTCACACTGGCATGTGGTGGCCTGTAGTTCGGGCAGGAGAGACCAGATGTAAACACGCAGTTTTTTTTTTTTTTAAGATTTATTTATTTATACATACAAGCTGGGGTACAGGCCAGAGGCATGGGGCGGTAAGAGGGTTCACCAGAGACAGAGTCGGGAGCAGAACAGGCAGATCAGAAATACAATGCTGAGGGGAGCAGTGGGCGAGGCAGGAGAGGTCTGCCGCACCATGTGGGATTCTCCCTGGCTGGGCATCGAGCTCGCATAGCGAGCTGCCGGCAGCTCCACAGTGCAGCGCTCAACCGCTACGCCACCAGGGAGGCCCCCAAACAGGCAGCTTTTAAGTGGCTCCAAGTGGCCCTACTTTCCCAGTACCAACCTAGCAGATATTTTCTTTATAATACCAACAGGAGAGACTCGTGATTTTGATACTTTTATAGCATTTTTTTTTTGGTGTGTATATATTTGGCATTCTGGACAATTTTATCATCTCTTTGCTTGTTTTACATTTCAAAACCTAAGCATATTTAATTGCCTCCTTGGGAGGGATGGAGGAGTGTGGGAGAGGCTGGAGGTGGACGGGGTGGGGGTTGTGTAAGACAGCATTAGAAAAGTGTCACAAAACCAGGGGCCTCCCTGGTGGTGCAGCGGTTAAACGCTGCACTGTGGAGCAGTCAGCAGCGGCAATGCGAGTTCAATGCTGGCCAGGGAGATTCCCACATGGCCAGGCAGACTTCTCCTGCCTCGCCCACTGCTCCCCTCAGCAGTGTATTTCCATCGATCTGCTTGTTCTGCTCCCTGCTCTGTCTCTGGTGAACCCTCTAGCAACCTGATGCCTCTGGCCTGTACCCCAGCTTGTATGCAAAAATAAATAAATCTTAAAAAAAAAAAAAGTGTCACAAAACCGATTCTGTGGTAGTAATCTTTTTAACATCCAGGAAAAGGTAGGAATAGCAAAGTTGAACATGATCTATAGTTTTACCACAGTGAATTCTTCTTTAATCAGATATTTATTTTACAGCATTAAAATTAATTAGAGGGGAATCATTCAATATTCATTTGACTCATTATTGGTTCCTAGCTTCTGCTTTTTGTGAGAAAAGATTCTCAGGTTTTAAAGTTCACCTTTTTTTATTAAGTGGGAAAATGTGTTTATTAAGTTTCACAGTGGGAACAATACTTTTTTTTTCTCTTTCATGTGGAAAATGTACATACCTTTGATCGAATTTGGTTGTTGCTATGAAAGTAATAATTTGAACAAGTAACTTAAACTTAGGAAGCCATGATCTGCTTAATACATGAACTGTTATATGATTTTCTACCTTAAATGTCCTGATCTTTTTTTTTTTACCTTAAAAGAATGGAGAACAGAAACCTACAGTTTTTTGAACCTGAACCTACAGACAAAAAAACACTAACTTTGCTAACATGCTATAGTGAGTGTTCACATCTAGTAATTCTCCTTAATTTTTAACACACCCAAATGGTACAAAAAAGAATTTAAGATTTCAATTTATCTGTTTTCACTGTCTTCCTATTTCATCCTTTTCTCTTACACACATTAAGGTCAACAATATTTTGGTAGTCTAAACCACTAATCACAATCTTACACAGCTAGAAAACATTTTCTCCTTGACTTTTTTTCCTTATTCACTATGTTTAATAGGATTTTCTTTTTCCTTTGTCAGAGAATATCTACATTGCAAAAAACTAGTTGTAATAGCAAGATGCTGGTTCTTGGCACAGTCAATGGGATATGGTGTATTTCTTCTGTAACAACATTGACCCCTGGAAGGATCATTTCACAAAGCAATCTGTGAACAGCTCTTCCCAGTTGGAGTTGCCACCTGAAGTTTCTTCCACATATACCAGAACATTTATGAAAGTTAGGTCAGTATTTCCCTAAGCACAATACCTTCTGGGTCCACCAATGTTGTTGCAAGTGGCAGGATTTCATTTTTTCTTATAGTTGAATAGCGTAACATTGTGTGTGTGTGTGTGTGTGTGTGTGTATCTCACAGATTCTTTATTCATGCATCAGTTTATGAGCTTAAGTTATTAACAGTTCTTCGCAACTGTAAGTAACTACAACAAACATGGGGGTGCGCATATCTCTCTGAATTAGTGTTTTATATTTTTCAGGTAAATATCCAAAATGGGATAAATGGATCACATGAAATTTCTATTATTAACTATGCATACTGCTTTCCAAACCAGCATTCTTTTGTGGAAAACAGTATGTTTTCCATAGTGGCTGCACCAATTTACATTCCCATCAGCAGCATATAAAGGCTCTCTTCTCTCTACATCCACTCCAATGCTAGTTGTTTCTTTTGAATAACAGCATTTTCATAGATGTCAGATGATATCTTGTTCTGATTTGCACTTCTCTAATAATAAGAGATGATGAATATCTTTTCGTGTGATTACTGGCCTGTGCCCGCGGAATGACTTCTTTGGTAAGTGTCTATTCAGATACTCTGCTCAGGCTTTTTTGTTACGGAGCTTTATGAATTCTTTATATATTTTGGATATTAATCCTTTTGTTGGACATATGTTGTTGGCTGTGGGGTTTTCATATATGACTGTTATTTTATTGGGGTATAGTCCCTCTATACCTATTTTATTGAGGTTTTTTAAATCATAAAAGGACGCTGAAATGAATCAAATGCATCCCAGGAATAAAGTCCACTTGGTCCTATTGTATGATTCTTATAAGGAATCAATTCAGTTTGCTAAGATTTTATTAAGGATTTATACTCATGAGGGGTATTGGTCTGCAGTTTTCATTTTTTTATGATAGCCTTATTTGCTTTAGGAATCCGAGTAATGATGGCTTCATAAAATGTATCTGGAAGAATTCTCTCTTAAAATTTTTGGAAGCGCTTGAGAAGGACAGGTATTAGTCCATCTTTGAATGTTTGGTAGAACTCAAAGTGAAACCATCTAGGCCTGTGCTTTTGTTTTTGTGGGGGACATTTTTGATTGTTTCAGTTTCCTTGGTTGTAATTGGTATGTTTAAATTTCTAATTTTTTTTCCTGATTCAATGTGAGGAAGTTGTATGATTCTAAAAATTTGTCTAATTTTTCTAGATTTTTCCATTTTGTTGGCATACAAATGTTCACAGTAATTTCTTATGATCCTCTGTTTTCTGTGATATCTGTTGTAACTTATATTTCATTTCTGATTCTATTTGTTAGTTTTCTCTCTTTTTTTCTTAATGAGTCTAGCTAGAGGTTTTTCTAATTCATTGTCTTTTCAAAGAACCAGATTTTGTTTCCACTGATATTTTGGACTTTTTCTAGTTACCTAAAGTGTACAGTTATAGATTGTTTATTTGAGATCTATTTTGTTTCTTGATATAGGCCTATATTGTTATAAGTTATTTGATCTCTGAGTACCACTTTTGCTGCATCCCTTAAGTTCTGGTAGTTGCTGTCTTTATTTTCATTGAGTTACAGGTACACTTTAATTTCTCCTTTGATTTTTCTCATTAACCCAATAGTTATTCAGTAGTGTATATAGCCTCCATGTACTTGAGATTTTTCTGCTTTCTATTTGTGTTTCACTTCAAATTTGATACCATAGTAGTTCCAGGAGATACTTGAGAGTTTCCTGGAAAACCCCCAGCGGAATTTATCTGCCTTCCCATTGTTTTGCCTTGTTCCTGTGACAATAATGTCTTGAAATTGCCAGTTGAAGATACATTGTGTTAAAGTCTACATTTTGTTGGTTTGGGATAGATAGGGGAATACAAATATGAGAGTGATGATCAATCTCTATAAAAAGTCTAGCAGGGAGACAGAGACAGAACAATTTCATTAATATTGCTGTCACAGGAATAAGGCAGGATACAGCAAAAACAGTGGGAAGGAGGGTCAATGTCTGCCTGGGGGTTCCAGGAAAAACTCAGAGAACACAGCATTTAAATGGAGACACACACCTACAGAACTCTCCCTGTCTTCCAAGCCTGCAACAAAGCCAGTAACATCACTAACTTGAGGTTGCTGTACTACTTTTGTGGATTGTCCCTCTTCTTATATCTACCCCCACACTTTGGAAATAGGCCCTTTCGAAAGAGCCCCTCTTTAACTTATCTCAGCAGGAGTGTGATCTCTGTTTCCTTTGGGATATTCATTCAGGAGACAAACTGGCTTTTGCCTCGGGGTGGCTTTTATCTGGGTGTGGCTGTAGCCCAACTGGGCCCCCTTGGGGCTGAAGGACTGCAGCAGCCTCTGAGAGTGCCGGCCTACTGCTGGGATACCTGTATATTGTCTGGTGTAACAGGGAGAAAACTGGAAGGTGGCACATTGTCCTGTATTTGTGCCAAGTAGAATAAGCTGAAGACTTCTAGATCACTATTGAGATAGGATGTAGGATGGAGTCAGAGAAACAACTAGTCTTATCATGATATGACTTTTCATTTGTTTGACTGTTTTTTTTTTTTAAAGATTTATTTATACAAGCTGGGGTACAGGCCAGAGGCACGGGGCAGCTAGAGGATTCACCAGAGACAGAGTGGGGAGCAGAACAGGCAGATCAGAAACACACTGCTGAGGGGAGCAGCGGGCGAGGCAGGAGAGGTCTGCCGCACCATGTGGGATTCTCCCGGCTGGGCGTCGAACCCGCACCGCGCGCTGCCAACAGCTCCACAGCGCAGCGCTCAACCGCTGCGCCACCAGGGAGGCCCCTGTTTAACTGTCTTAAACTCTCTGATGCTTCCGGTGAAACACCATTCACTTAAATGAACAAATACAGGTTTCAATTTAACTTGTCCATCATTAATCCACCAATTTTTGAGTGCATCCTATGTGCCAGGCACTGTACTGAGTATAACCAATGAACAGAACAAATGAAAACCTCTTCCCTCGTGGGGGATTTGAACACAAGCCAGTAGCTCTAGACACACTGTGCTGTACATTGCCTCATGCTGCTGGACAAAATATCATTCTGCCAAAACATTACTTTAAAGACACGTACTGTTGCTACTCCTTGGGACATCACAGGCTATGTACCTACTTCTGTATCTACTCTTCCCCCAGCTGCACACTTTTGGTTAATCCTGGCAGTATCTCCAAGCTTCAATAACTCTGCAGCCTAGTAAGTCATAATGGTGAATAGCCATAAAATCTAATACTGGTACTTATTACCGAGCCAGTGGGTCTATTTCTAAGAACAGAAAATGAAGAGATTAGCTGCCTACAAGCTCCCCCAGCTGTTCAAACAGAATAACTTCACAAGCCTTGGGGTTCTGGACAACGTAGAGTCAAGTCTGTATATTTAAATGGCATTAAAAAATTTAGTGAAGTAACTCTTCAGCTGTAACTTATAACTGCTCATAACTTAAAGAATCCCATGTAGCAGTGGAATGCAGCTATAAAGACCACAGACATTGGTGTCAGTCAGTAGCAATGCTTCTATTCACTGACTGTGAGACCTCAGACAATTTACTAGATATCTCTAAACCTTCATTTTTTCCCTCTAAAATGAGAATTATCAGAATACGACCTACCTCATGAGGCTTTCTGAGGACTGAAGGACACAACAAATGTATTATAATTAGCACAAGGTCTGACTTGTAGTAAGTGCTCAATAAATGTAATCACTAGTATTATGTGCATTCTCTCTTTTATTATCACAACCATATAGAGGGGAGGAGGAATAATTTTACCACCAAGCCTCTGTAGCAGGGCAGCAAAGTCCTAGTTTTATAAGAAGAAAATTTTAGATAAATTCAGAAAGAAACCATAAATTTCATTAACTTAAGAAAACAGAAGCAGGACTGAGCTCTTGATGTTTCCAGCACAAGTTTGAGAACATTTACTACAGTTCTATAGCTTTATAAAAGTTGGAGAACAAATCTAAGTCCATATTGTGTACTTCATTTCACTGCTCACATTTAACTTAGCCACTAAGAAATTAATGTGATAATTTATGGATTTACTCAGCAGCAGCTCTATTTTTATGTGTTTCAGTTAACTACCTTATCAAGATAATGGTTACATAAAGTGTACAGTGATTCTCAACCACCTATCTGGTTACTGGAATGGTGCCCAGACAAGGCCAGTCTGCCTCTGCTTTAGTCTGTTTACACCTGTTCCAAGACCGGGGGCTGGGGGGGGGAGGGGTTGCAGGGTTGGCACCTAAGCAAAGGACAATTATACATGCATGAAAGTGCAGGTAGGGTGAGGGGAGAAGACACTCCCCCTGTCTCCCGCCTCCAGGAACACATATGATCATTTTTTTTACTTTAAGTCTCTTTTTCCCATTTAGTGCTCATGACTTCATATATGTTGATTTATCTTTCTTGGTGCATTTACAGTAAGTGAGAAAATTAAAGCTAAGCCAAAATGACATAACGGAAAATCTAGTGTTCCTTATTGCAGAGCTTCTCAGGTAGTGCACCCCGAAGACTTGTCAGTTGTGTCAAGATACTGACCTCCCATTCCTGGGTCTGCCAGAGAGGCTCTAGGGAGGGTTAATCTCTGGTCCCTTTATCTCCCACTTCCAGCAGCTTTGTCGGATTCCCAAAGAAACATGTGCGTTCCACACCTTACCATTTTCTATGAGTGTACTGATGTTGAGGACGGAAAGCCCTGTCTTGGTGAAGGAGAAGCTCTGACTGTGCCCTTTCAAACGGCCAAAGGAAATATACAGAGTTGCTGCTGTATTTCCAAGAATAGCACATGAAGGAAGCACAAAGCAACAATGCTGTGAAAGAGGTGATATAACAAACACACATACAGGGTAAGGAGTCACATGGAGATCTTTCTGGCCTCGTGGTCTGGTACAAGGCCAGGTCAATATGGTGGGAACTCTACTCTAGAAAATAAGAGGCATGGGACTCCCTGGTGTCACAAAGGGTTAAGTCTCAGAACTATGAAGTTATCAGCAGCCATTGCAGCATGAGTTCGATCCCCAGCCAGGGAGCTGACCCACATGGCTCAGCAGACCTTTCCTGTCTCACCTGCTGTTCCCCTCAGCAGTGTGTTTCAGTTAACCCACCTGTTTTGCTCCCCACTCTGTCTCTAGTAAATCCTCTCACTCCCCCGCCACCTCTGGCTACATCCCCACTCTTGTATGCATAAATAAGTAAATGTTTAAAAAAAAAAGTAAGATGCACACCTCCTTTCACCTTCTTTGATGTTCAAAATAGTGATCTGCTTCCCTTCATTACCAGTCATTGTCCAAATTCAACAGCTTCTTGGAAAGCTTATTAAAGAAGATAAAACTTAATATGAGGAATCACTTCCAATTAACAGCACTAAGCCTGCCATTATTTGGGTTTAGATTTTAGCTGACTGATTGATGATGAATCTCAGGTGAGGATTACCTGGTTGGTGGGTCAATAACCTAAAACTGCATGGTACAACTTGCCATGAGTTTCACAAAAATACTTATCTCAGGTAACACATGCTGGTGTCCAGGGACTATTATTACCACTTGAAGAAGAGTTTGTTTTGGTAGAAGTGTAACAAATTCATAACTATGTGAAGATTTGTGTGTGGAAACCTGAGTGAACTGTGCACACATTATTCATTTACTCCAGTAATGTTCTATGTTTTTTATAAATTGGCACTCCTGGGCAGCGGGCCATCTGACTTGCCCCTTAATTTGACCCTGGCCCATAGCATGGGCTTTGCACTCACAGGCCTGGGTTCAAGTTTGAACTTGGCCACTCATTAGCTATGAAGCCTTGGGGGAGTTATATAACATCTCTAAACCATGCAGTGCAAATCAGAGAGATGTGGATAACAGAATTGATTTCATGTCACTGCTGTGAAGACTAAATGAATAATATATACCTAGTGCCTAAAAGAATTTCATATACGATCACTCTTCTTTCTACTCCTGCAACAATAGTAAAAAGCAATGGACAGTGAATAGCAACGAGCTCTTGTTTCAGTACCATCAGATGCTGAGTAAATTCACAGGGTAGAATCTTGTAATCAGTGCCGTCAGAAGAGCTGATAGACTCTATCCCTCCAGTGAGGGGTATATCAAGGGAAGGAAACTTCTCGGGCAAGAAATGACGTTAAAGAAACAGACAAGGAAGAAAAGGCAACTCTGGAATCCTGACTCTGCCACACAGTGAGATGAGATTAAAACAGAATGTAGATGATCTATGTGAGTTGTATGCTTAATGTTCTGTGGTTTAGCAAAAATCAGTAAATGTTCTGTGGTTTATTTATTTATTATGCTGCTTTTATTCTTCTCAACTAATTGCTTTTGCTTCTTTCTAGAGTCTCAGGCATTCCCAGTTGATCCAACTGTTCATCTAGGTGGGAAGCGTAAGTTAGGGAAATTCAAAATTATCAGTAATTTTTAATAAGAATTTTGTTAGCAAGTTTAAAAGGTGACATCATTTATAAAAACTATGATTTCTATGACAGCTATTGTAAAAAAGTAAGAAAAATTGGAAGTGGTAGTGTATTTTCATTTTTCCTTGATGAACTGCTGATACTGGTTTAGAATTTCACTCTCACACATACATTCACTTGCACACACAAATAAATAGCTGCTTACTAACACAAAATCTCTACATGTGTTCAGATCTCTTCTTAAATCTGTTCTTGATTCTTTTGCCTAGTCTAGTTTGAATTTACACAGCTTTATATTTTAATATGCTTTATTACATAGTTTTTCTTTTTCATCCACCTTTTCCTCTGTTTAATTTATAAACAAAATAAAGGTAGAAGTCTATATACAGACTGAAGGTGACCTCCGGTTGTTAGCATATATATTTGGCAGTTGTGATTCTCACATAAAAATGTTTTCATTTCACAACATAATTTTGAAAGACAACAGTTCCAGGCATTGTCCAAGGCTCTGAGGATATACAATGGATGAGATAAAAATAGATGCCTGTACTTACATTACAGCATAGAGTGTAGGGGGAACTGATAATAAGCAAACCAACAAATATATAATGTAAGTTTGTGTCATGAAGTTGAATAAAGAAAATAAAATTCAGTAATGAGATGGAGAGTGAGAAGAGGGAACTATTTTAGATAAGCAATTTGGGGAAGGTTCTCTGAGTGACATTTCATCATAGTTCTAAATCAGTTATGCTTCAGTTTATCATATCTAATTTCCTTCTAAATAGTGTGGCCTTCATACTTCAGTGTCTGAAATGAAATTTGGGGGTTTCTGGAAGATGGTGGACGGACAGGGTCCTTGAGTCATCACGCCCTCAGGGATACAAAGGATAAGAATCCAGAGGGAACAGCCATGTCTGGAATGGATCTGGGGATACGCGGGCCAGTGTCTTAGAGCTAGGACAGCTAGAGACCATCAGAAAGGGTAGGGAGGACTGAGGAAAAGTGAGTCGGGCATGGTGCCAGTCTACTAGGAGGATACCAGCCCTTGCTCTATCCTCCAGGCTCTCCCAGGGCCCTCACCTGTGAAGGAGAGTGCATAATTCACCGTGAGAGCACAGCCTGTTTGACAGTTCAACTAAGGACACCCAGGTGGCTGCTGCTGAGTTCAGCAGTGGGGAGAGCCACAGACCCACCCCTGGTGCAGCCTCTGGGCTTCCAGGCTGGTCTGTGTGGGTGAACGGCCTGCTGTAGAAATCCAGAGGAGAGTGGACGGTGGCTCACACAGCTTGTGGCACTTTTCCTCACCAGGGCTCGGATTTCGGACTTCCTTTCAGGTATGTGTTTTAAAGGTGGTTTTGGTTTCAAAGCCGCATGGCACTAAGAATGAAGCCTGGTTGCCTTCCCACGGCCCCCAGGATGGCCTCCAGCTTCATCCTCTCACACCCTGCTCCTTGCTCCATGGCCTCCTTTGGGTCACTTGATTACCTCAAGTTCTTCTCAGTCTTGCTGAATATTCCTTTACTCAGAGCACTCTCCTTTTCATCTCAGCTTAAATGTCTCTCATTGAATCTGTTTTATTCTAAGTGGAATTCCCAATGTCTAGAGGAGTGCCTGGTAGAATTAAGTACCTGAAAAATATGTGCCTGAACAAATGAATGAATGAAGAGTCTCAAAAGGATACGTTGGAATTAGTCAGGCAGAGATGCAGGAGAATATATGAAAGGCCCAGTGGAATTTTCAAGTAGCTCATAAAAACTTGAGGAGGCGACACTTTGGATGGTAAAGCATTTTGTGAAAAACTACAGACTGGTTATCACCCACTCTAAGCACGCAGGACACTTCTACATTCTACTTCAGTGATCTGTTTTTGTATGTTTTCTCCACCAGAGTCTATGTGCCATTTTTCTTTTTATCTCTGATGTCTGAACATTCAAAAAATACTTTCTGAATCAAACTACACAGACTACTCATGTCTTCTAATTCTGTCATGCTGAGTTCTCTAATTAGATAGTTATTAAAAATAAAATCTTATCATAAATATTATAGGGACTTTGTAGGAAAAAAACTTTGTGCATGCTACGATCTGGACACACTGAGATGTTTCTCATCAAGCCACTCTCCGGGCCATGTGTTTTACTAACTTGGCGTTGTTGTTTTCCCCCAATTCCTGACAACATTACAAAATCTGAAGTATAGCACATGAAAACTCAGGAAAATCTTTGTTTTTTAAAGTTTAAAAACTGAATACATTTTGAAATGAAATAAACAGAGAACCAAAATTATTAAAGTCAGGGTTTAGGAATCAGTAGGCAAGGTCAAGTTCTTTAACCACATGGGGAAGAGTAAATAATTGAATACAGAGGCAAATGTTGTACTTTCCACCTTCTCTGGAGACTATGTAGACCACTGATGGGCTACTTTAAAAAAATCATTTAGATGAGAGAAACAAAAAACAGGGAAGGAAGGAAGAAGTAAAAGGTAGACCAAGATGCATGCTTTCTGAATCTTAAAACTACTGTTGAGTTGGTTTCTACTGAAAAATCTATTAGTCATTTTAGTATTAGGTCAAAGTTTTGTTGTAGGTGAAAAGAAATTAGTCATTCTGTTTGTTTGGTATCTGACAGCTTTCAAACTTTCCCACAACCCACCATCTCACCTGATTCTCCTGATAATTTTCATTTTGCAAATGAGAGAGGCTCTGGGCTTCCTGCAGCTTGCTCCAGGCCAGAGGGCTGTCAGTAGCAGAGCTGCCAGCAAGCACCTAGGGACAGTGTGCGCTACCATGTCCTGTCAGGCATACTTTGTGGTTTGCATCAGCTGTTTTATTAGATCAGGTTCTCCTGAGTCAAGATTTAAGGTGTAAGTGACATAGTAAGGAGAGGCTTCCAGAAACCAATAAGGGGTGGGAAGGCGGGCTCAGGAGGAGTATGAAGCCAAAAAGGGTGACTTCAGAAGTCCCAGACTCAGCCTGATTTTTGAGAGAGGGGCACTGCAGAGCATAAATTATATCTCAGAATTTATTCCACCTTGAGGTTAAAGCAATTGATTTTTTGTATTTCCACACACTTCTATGCTGGCCAGTCAGCAGCATGCCCCCTCCCTACCTTGGAAGAGCACCCAGTGCAAAGGCACATGCCTCTGAATGGTACTTGCTAGCAATCAAGCATACTTGTAGGGGCTCCCAAGAATATCCCCCAAATCTATGCTGTTGAGGATTAAATGAACTAATATAGGTGGAATAAGTGAAAGCAACTTAGAATTTAAGAAATGCAATATGAATGAAAGAAATCATTTTAACATGGTGCTTCTCAGGGTCGATTGACTCATTAAGACTCCTTCGGAAACAGAATCAGACAGAGCTACAATAATCCCACTCTCTTCCTGACTGAATCTCATATGGTTGCCCATTTAGAGAGAGGGAATGTGATCAAGTCTGGGTGTTGTTTCATTGAATTTACAGATATTAATTTTAACTCATTCCACTCAAAGAACAAGTATAAAGAACAAGTAATTTAACCCCAAGTCACATGACTAATAAATCCAGGTCTCCTGTCGCCCTGCTCAGAGTCCTCGCCAAGTCTCTACATGCCAAGTAATAGGAAGCAAATTTGCTTTCCAGATGCCAGGAGGTGAGGGTCAGGAGAGCAGGGGTGAGAGGGTTTTCCTTCCCTAGACTCAGGCATAGTGCTGAGAGCCCAAGACATGGAGAACAGACGGAAACTGTCACATATTTTTGAATCCTCTCTACCATGGAGAGACTGTTACAGGACAAGAATAGAGTGCCCTGGTACTCATTTGTGGAGGTGGCCTGGTATGGCAGAGTCAGGGACAGACTCTCCATAGAGCTCAATGGGAAACCCCCAGGGCCTGGGAAAGAAGGAAGCAGGAAGAAGTAGGTATTGAACCTGAATTCAGAAATAAATCCATCTCCTTGCATCTCCTGTCATGCACTCCTATGAAGTGTTTCTGCAGAGTTGCGTGGGTTAGAGGCTTTAGCATCTCCCACTCCCTACACTTTCAAAATGAATTATGTGAAGGGAAGACTAAGAGGGGGATGAAGGTTCTGGGTGGCCCTGAGAATCTCGGAGCATGCCCTCCAGGCACTTTCAATTTGGGCAGGGCTGACACAGACCATGGGCCCCTGTAAAGTCACGCAATTGTTGTAGAAACCTAACAAGCATACTCCATTCTACTTTCTGAAATTTCTAAAGAAAAATGTGCCTCTCCAAAGAAAACATGTTACTTGCTAATACAGAAAGCCATTTAACTTGTATTGAAGTTTAAAAAAAGAAGTTTAAACAAAACTTAGATGGAAGCTGTCTAAATGCTTGGGTTAGAAAGAAGATTGGGTCAAATACAATAGCAGGTCCTAAAGCGATAGCCTGCTGCAGGGAGTACGAATCTATCCACATTTAGTCTAAATGTACAGTGACCTTTCACTACCAAGCCTTGAGCTTAAAGTCAGCAGCAGTTATTGGAAATCATTTCCAAAGGTCATTTGTTAAAAATAAAAGTAATATGGATTTAAAGATGCTTCCCACATATGTAGAAAGCCTGTAAGACAGCACCGCTGGTCAAAGTAAGATGGAGGAAATCATTGTTGCAGTGATGGATTTTTGAAGACAATCTAAAAGGTCTAGGGCCATACAGATATCAATTTAATTTTCTTTCCTTATCTATCAGCCAAATTGTTCCTGTGTGTATAGCTAAGCTATTTACCGATACTATATGTGTAGTAGAAAAAGAATAAGCAACATTATTGAGAAGGGAGTGCCTGAGAACCATTTGCTTTCATTAGAACAGAGATGAGATTACACGGAAATCAAGCAGAGAACACTCCAATGAGCAAAAGTCTGACTCTCATTTCAAGTGGTGACATTCATATGCAGGGTGTCCAACATGTCATTAGAAATTTTTCAAAGGGCATATACAGCTGAAGTAACTAGGGCATGATTACAGGTGCCACCTTAATAAGCTGAAAAATACTTCACTAGCTCAGCAGGAGGGCAGAAATGCTCTCATGTTCAGGAGTGAATGCTAAATAAGCCCCCATTTTAGATGTAGGCAGAAGAACAGGTATATGCATATGTGAGAAATAAGACAGGCTTTGATGGTTCTCAAAGACATTCTTTTCTATGCTTTTCCCCCCAATGTAAAAATGAGGCTTAATGTGGAATATCGTTTCATTGTTCTAAGAGTAAAACAAACTAATAATAAATTATTCTACTTAATCAGGAATTCCTTTGTCTTAATGATTTCTTTTTATTCTCTTGTCTCTTCCCTTTCCTTTTTTTAATTTTTTTTGTATTAATATCATCTTCCCATTGTGCTTGAGAATAGATTGCTTAAGAAAAATGATATTTATTTTTGATACTTTATTAAGGGCCTGTAAGTTTATTAAGTGTTAGATAATCAAAGTATTAATAATTCTTTCATTTTTGCCCCAACAAAAATATATAGACAATCTACTGTATAGGTATATACATAACATTTATAGAACATCTCCTAGAGCCCATAGATTAAAAATAAGCTACTTCGTCTGCACTTACAAATGTTGGTCTGCTTTTGTTAGATGAAGAGAGAGGTACTGCCATTGGTATTTGTGATGCAGAAGAACAGCTATGTTTCAAAAGAGATCTGGGTTCTAGTGTTGCTTCTAACACTTAAAAGACTTGTGACTTAAGGAAAGGCACTTCATCAGTATTACTTTCTTCAATTTTAAAATAATAATAAAAAAAAGGTTCTTGAAATACTTGGAATAGAAGGAACATTCCTTAACATAATAAAAGCCATATATGACAAACCCACAGCCAATATTATACTCAATGGTGAGAAGATGAAAGCTTTTCCCCTAAAATCAGCAACAAGACAAAGATGCCCACTCTCACCATTACTTTTCAACATAACACTTGAAGTCCTAGCGAGAGCAATAAGACAAGAGAAAGACATACAAGGAATCCAAATAGGGAAGGAGGAAATTAAACTGTCACTATTTGCAGACGATATGATTATATACATAGAGAACCCTAAAAACTCCATAGAAAAACTACTCAAAACTATAGACCAATTCAGTAACGTAGCAGGATACAAAATCAATGCACAAAAATCAGTAGCCTTTCTATACGTAAACACTCAGTCTGAAGAAGAAGAAATTAAAAGAATTATCCCCTTCAAAATCAAAACCAAAAAATCAAGTACCTGGGAATAAACCTAACAAAAGAGGTAAAGGACTTAACAAAGAAAACTACAAAATGCTGTTATAAGCAAATAGAGGAAGACACAAAAAGATGGAAAGACATCCCCTGCTCACAGATTGGAAGAATCAACATCATCAAAATGGCCATCTTACCAAAAGCAATCTACAGATTCAATGCGATCCCAATAAAAATCTCAATGACATTCTTCAAAGAAATAGAACGGATATTGAAGGAATTCATATGTAACCACAAAAAACCTCGAATAGCTAAAGCTCTCCTGAATGAAAAGAATATGAATGGAGGGATTACATGCCCTGATTTCAAACTATACTACAAAGCCATAATAATTAAAACAGCATGGTACTGGAGCAAAAACAGACACACAGACCAATGGAATAGAATAGAAAACCCAGAAATAAATCCACATACTTATGGACAACTAATCTTAGATAAAGGAGCAAAGAATATGCAATGGAACAAGACTAGTTTGTTCAATAAATGGTGTTGGGAGAACTGGACTGCTACATGCAAAAAAACGAAGCTAGACCACTACCTCACACCATGCACAAAAACCAACTCAAAATGGATAAAAGACCTGAATATAAGACCTCAAATCATAAAGGTTATAGAAGAAGTTATAGGCAAAACTCTACATGACATACATCTCAGCAAAATCTTCAAAAGCACTTCCCCCATAGTGAAGGAAGTGAAAGAAAAGATAAACAGCTGGGACTACATCAAACTAAAAAGATTCTGTACAGCAAAAGAGACAATAATCAAAACAAACAGACACCCTACTAATGGGGAGAAGATCTTTGCACACAATACAACCGATAAAGGACTAATAACAGAAATCTACAAAGAGCTCACACAACTCAAAAAAAACAAAGTCAATAACCCAGTCAAAAAATGGGCAGAAGAGCTAAAAAGGCACTTCTCCAAAGAAGAAAAGAAAATGGCCAACAGGTATATGAAAAAATGTTCAACATCACTTATAATCAGGGAAATGCAAATGAAAACCACAATGAGGTACCACCTCACACCAGTAAGAATGGCACACATTAAAAAAACAGGTAACAACAAATGTTGGCGAGGATGTGGAGAAACAGGAACTCTCCTACACTGCTGGTGGGAATGCAAATTGATCCAACCACTATGGAAAGCTGCATGGCGTTTCCTCAAACTGCTAGAAATGGAATTCCCATATGACCTGGCAATACCACTACTGGGAATCTACCCAAAGGACACAAAAACACTAATCAGAAAGGATACATGCACCCGCATGTTTATTGCAGCAGTGTTTACAATAGCTAAGATATGGAAACAACCCAAATGCCCAGAAATAGATGACTGGGTCAAAAAGATGTGGTACATATACACAATGGAATACTCTTCAGCATTCAAAAAACACAAACACATGCAATTCGCAGCAACATTGATGGAACTAGAAGGGATCTCGATCAGTGAAATAAGTCAGAAAGAAAGAGAAAATTATCAAATGGTTTCACTTATAACAGGAATATAGGGGAGCCAAATAAAAAGAGACATTCAGCAGGGAAGGAGGGGAGGGGAAGGGCTCAAGAGGGGGGAAGAGGGGAGCATGGGGGACTCTGGTGATGGCTCCACGGGGTGAACAGGTGATGGGTAACTTATGGGGACCACACAATAATGTAAAAGCTGTGAATAACAAGACTAAATTATAAAAAAAAATAAAACTTCATGAAAATGCCTCATACATTTCTAAGTGTTGTGCAAATTTGTGGCACTAATGCAGTTAGTAAATGACAGATTCTATGTCTAACTCATTGTCAGCACGGGGGGCTCTTTACAAAGGGATGAATCCAAGAGGTTCATGAAAGCGGGCAGTGAGAATTTTGGAGATGACTGACATGGCACAAACGACACCTGTTTTTGTTTGTTTGTTTAGGATTGGGCTGATATGTCAGGGAACAGGAGGGCCTTTTATCCCTCAGAATGTTATCCTGTGCCATTTTGCAGCCTGGAAATGTGCCCATTCTGTTTGGTTAGGAGAATTTGAGCATGAATATTCATCCATGAAATGTGAATACTTTGGGCCTTTTATCCTCTTGCTCATACCTCTTGCATCTTTTCTTTCATTATAAAAGCAATATATGTTTGTTGTGCAACCATCGCAGGCCAGGGAGGTTCATTGTTGATTCTTGCAGACAAAGAGAATTCTGGACCCCTTTGGATCATTTTACAGGCCTTTAATTCTGAATCAGAGGACAGCCCAGGAGGCAGGGAGATAGCAACCGAGCCCACTACCCTCAGAATGAAACAGTCTCTGCACTGAATACCAGAGCTGAGGAACCCCATTTTATTCTCCCCGACCGCCACCCAACCTCAGGTGTATTTACACTGTGCATGCCCTGTGCTCTCTGGGCCCAGGTGTCCATAACCATACGCATGCGTGCCCTGTGCCCACAGGGCCTGCAACCTAGGAGGGACCCAAAACCATGGTTGCCAGTTGTAGAGGTTAGTGATGAAGGGCAAAAAAAAATCCATTATCCTAACAATATTCATAATAGAATATTCGGGAAAGGCTGAAAAGGAGAAGAAAGAAAAATTATCCTGAGATATCATCCAAAATATCATCCCCTTCTAAAATTACTATCCTCAGAAAACCATCATTAATACTATTTCTTTGTTCTCTTTTTATCCACACCTCTTTCTCTTCCCCGCCCCTCTTTCTCTCTCTGGTCTAATGGCATGCCCAATGTTAGAGTATGATTTTATTCCCCACAAAACATTACAAAAGAAAACATTTTCCATGTTTCTTTCATTTCTCCCTTCTTCTTGTGCAGAGCCCGTGCCCTGTACGGTCTCCCTTTTCTAGTCCAACTAGTTCTGCTAATCTGATCTCCATGGGCCTCAGCTGCACTCTGAACACCAGGGAGTCTGTGCTCTGTTTTCCACTAAGTTAACTGAAGCCCCTGTATCCTCACTGTACCAGGGGCATCTTGAAGTCAGAAGTATGGCTTGCAGGACACAAAGGCTAGATCAGTACTTGGTATGGATTGCCCAGTGAATATTTGTAGGAAAAAAAAAAAAAAAGAACAAATGTTATGATACATTCATAGCAAAAATCACAGTGTCTGCTTTGTAATCCTTTGAGTGGAAAAATCATAATTTCCTTAAAAATAATCCCTCTACTGCTAGTTTCAATATTGTCACTAGATAATTATGTAATTAACATTCTTAAGAGTGTGTGTGTGTATCTTCTGTATTTCAGATTTTTTAAGCTAAAGTTAAAAAAAAGGGAAATCTACATCTCAGTATTTTTTAATGACTCAACATATATTGAATGCCCAATTCTTTTTAAGATCTTGCAGCCATTTTTCCTATTTCCAGCCTATATCACAGCATTTGTCAAGGCTCCATTAAGAGAATCCAGGTGTTTCTTTCTCTAGGAAGCCATATTTGTTCCCCTCCCACCTGTCATAGTGAGGTACACCTCCTCTGTAACCCTCCACCATAGACTTACAATGTTTTATTATAGTTGCACATTTAATCATCTTTCTTTCTGACAAGAGCATGAGCCTTAAAAGGGCAGGAGGCAAGTCTTACTAATTTTACAATCCCCAGTACCTAGATGTATAACAGACTCTCAATAATCTTGCTAACCACAAGTAGCTAGTGTTTAATTAAAGTATATAATAACACTGATCCATGAGTAAAAATAATGATGATTACTATGTGCTAAACATAAAGCAAAGACCAGAGATGCAAAGGAGACTACAGACTTAGTTGAAGTTTTGACTGCAGAAGTCTTGAAAGAATAGTCAATTCATGCTATAAAGTTTCAATGATACACACATTGGAGTTAGGAAGTTTCACAACAAAGAATTTTCCTTTCTCTACCAACCTGCTTTTAGTCTGTTTTATACATGAAGTTTCCTTCCTCTAAAAATTCCTAGGGTTTACTACTTCAGCATGCAGATTCAATTACTGGCAGTGCTGCCTAAGGCAAGGGGCCCTATCAGTTCCAAGTCTGTTAAAGAAGAAAGTCCACACTTTTCTAGGGGAAAAAAAAAGATTTTATAATTTATAACAGTTAATGACGACTATTTTACCAAGGGCAGAAAATGAGCAAAGTGATATGAAAGAGGCTGTGGAACTATTTTATAGCAACCCATTCACCAAAAAGAAGCTTGAATAGTCTATGTCCTTAGTCCCAGTGCAGAGAGTGCATGTAAAAATGAGGTGGCTACATTTTCTTTGGTCTCTCTTCAAAATGCTGATCAATACTCATCTACATAAAAATGATTCCTAAATATCTAAGGAGAATTCTGTGATGTTGGTAGAAATGGACTAAGTCTAGAGGAGGCTTCACTTTTTCTTCTCACTTTTACACTTACTCTCATAGCACAGTTGGAATACTGCCTTTCTCCCTACTTTTCCAAATTATGAGGTGGACAGGGAAATTTGAATTGTTTGCAGATTGAATTTTCCATGTCAAAGAAGGGCTTTTGGTTTGGTTTTTAAAAAAGCAATATAAAGTATCCATAGGAAGAAGTTAAATAGTCTTTTTCATGGGACCAAAACAAATATGCATAAGCAAGCAAAGGTCTTCATCTAAATGTCAACTCATAAACATAATCTTGCTCATGACCCATGATAGGATTCACATTCCTCACGGTGAGCTACCCATCTTCATTCCATTCACAAAAAAAATAGCCAAACGTGTCTGGCATCAATCAGCATGTGAATTCCTGATGTATTTAGTTGCAGCAAGTAATTGCTAAGTGGCACATTTAGAGCAGAGTGGCATCAATCATTCAAGTGTTACTAATTTCCATTGTAATGAGCACTTGAGAGTGAACAGTAAGTTCATTGTTTAAGAATACACGTGCAATCCTGCTGTTGATCACCAATAAACTTGAACTCATTTTCAAACTCGCAGTACTTGCCTCTGGCACATGGACTTTGGAGGTATGATTTCTGTGGGTAATTATCCCACCACGTATGTGTTCAGTGCTTTGTAGTTAACAAAGACTTCCATTACATAACCTCGCAGATCCAGCAGAAGCGGAGGCCTGACAATTTAATTATTACAATTAAATTTAAAGCCAACTCTAATAATTTCTGATAAGTTCCCTATTCTTGCCAGCAAATTCAGTAGTTTGAATCAACTTACTAAATATCTGTTAATCCAGCCCCCTTTCCCCTGAATAATATTAGATCGATCGTTCATCGGCTGTCTATCAGTTTCACATTTCTTTTAACAGATCTTCTGTACTTCAGTCTCCATCGTCCCCTTCTACTTCCCAATCAGTCCTCCTCACAGCAGAGTGACCTTTAGAAAAGCAGATCTATTATGTCTTTTCCCTCCTTAACATCATTCAATGGCTTACAGATGACTTCAAGATAAAGTACAAACTCCTACACAGAGTAAACAAGACCCATAGGCTCTTCTTGGTCTGGCCTCTGCCCAAGAGCTAGATTCAGGGTCTCTAAACAATGAAAAGTTTATGATGGCCCCACTTCCAAGTCCCTTCACCCACATGTAGTTAAGAAAAAGAGGAAGAAACTGTAAAACACAAAATACATATGTATGCTATATTTAAAATTATTTCTAAAATATTTTTGATTACAAAATTTTGGATAAATTTATCAGAGCTAAACTTCTCTCACTTTTTCCCCCTCTGATTTATTGGTACTCTAAAAATATGCATGTCAACCAATTTGGACCTAAAATGTAGTTGTTCTTTTAGGAGAAAACACTCAAGCAATCAATCTAGAGAAGAAAAGAACTCCATTATGTGCGATGAGGCAACTTATTCATTTGTTCTTTCACTCATGGAAAATCCATCGTGTGTGTGCACTGTACCGACGGGATACACTGTGAATGGGGTGCTGTCAGGGAGCCCAAGTGCTCACAGTGAGGAAGGGGATGGGACAGAAGATGTACAGTCCTTGAAGATGTTCCACTCCTGAACACTTACTATTTTTTTAAGATTTATTTATGCATACAAGAGCTGGGGTATAGGCCAGAGCTATGGGGTGGTGAAAGGATTCAGCAGAGACAGAGTGGGGAGCAGAACAGGCAGATAGACTGAAGTACACAGCTGAGGGGAGCAGCGGCGAGAAGGAGAGGTCTGTGGCGCCATGTGGGAAGTCCCGTGGCCGGGGATAGAACTAGTGCTGCAGTGGCTACGGACAGCTTCATAGGCTGAGACTTAACTCATTACGCCACCAGGGAGGCCCTTGGAACACTTCTTATAACAGGTATCTCAGTGCTCCTTGTCGCCTTAAAGTCTCTATTCACTGTGCTTTATTTTGTGATTCCTTTTCCACAAGGGTATCTTCAAATATTTATTTGCTTTGTTCTGTCCAGGGCCAGTGCGAAACTGTGACTTGAGAGTGCACAGTGATTTTATGTATTAATTGTACTAGTTTGCTCTGGCAGCCACAATCAAATACCACAGACAGGGTGACTTAAACAACAAAAATTTATCCCCTCACAATTCTGGGGGCTGAAAGTCTCAGATCAAGGGTTCGACAGTATTGATTTCATTCTGAGGCCTCTCTAAAAAAGAGGCTTGTGGGTGGCTATTTTCTCCCTCTGCCTTCAACTAATCTTTCTTCTATGCCCATGCATGTGTGGTGTTTCTCTCTGTATCTAAATGTCCGCTTCTTATAAGGACACTGGCCAGAATGGATAAAGCTCACTCTAAAGCCTAATTTCAATTCAATCATCTCTTTATAGGTCTTATTTCTAAATATGTTTTTATTTTGCTAAGACTGACGGTTAGAACTTTAACATCTGAGTGGGGAGGTACAATTCAGTTCATAATACCAGTCTTCATGTAAAATTTTATATATTAATTCATATAGTTAAAAGATAATGTTAGAAAGTGTTTTTCTCCTCTTGGAATTCTTCCAAATACTAAAATATTTTAATTTATAAAAGCTATAATCCATCAAAAGCTTACTCTGTGGGAGTGTGTGAGAGAAAGTGAGAGAACTGGCACGCACTTCTCTCAATCTCCATTTTTTGATCCCTTTTCTCTTTTGTTTCCTGATAAATGTCTATCTCAGGCAGCCTTTAAAATGGCTGTCAGTGATGCCCGCCTCCTGGTATTCATGTCCCTGTGTGATCCCTTTGCCTTGACTGTGGGCTGGATTTATTGATTCCCTTCTTACAAACAGTATACTTCAGAGTCATCAAGATGTCACTTTTAATTTTCAGTAAGAGAAAGAGTGGATTGCCTCTTGGGCACTCCCTCTCGGACTGCTTATTTTGGGGGAAGCCAGTCCCCATGCCTCGAGGCAGTCTTGTGGACAGGCCCAGGCCCCAGGGCATGGAAGCAGATCTCAAGGCCACTTGAATGAACTTGGAAGTCATAAGCTTTAAGATAACTGTAGTCTTGTGGGAAACCTCAAGCTAAAACTTTCTAGCTCGGCAGTGACTGTATTTCTCACACAGAAACTGTGAAATAATTTATAAATGTCTAGAGTTTTTAGCTGCTAAGTGTAGGGATAATTTGTTACCCAGAAAGAGATAACCAATACAAGTTCAGCTGACAAACATCAGACAAATATTCCCCTCTGCAATTGTAGCTCACAGATACATGAAAAATTAGCAATTGTTTAAAAAAATCTATTTCGGACAATTTTATTAACAACTTTAAACTGACTTTCAAAATCTAGGATGAGTGTATGTCACAGTTGGTAATACAACAAAAGAGGTTGCTTTGCTCTGTCTTCCTATTATTCAGTGAAAATGGTTTAGCATTATCTTAACTTAATTGCTTTTTATTTTAGTCATACAATTATTTCATTTAGCTTGGGCTTTCCTTTATTTCAGTTGGAATTTTAGTTTTCTCTTTTAAGGGGTGCTGAGAGTTGTGTGGTTAGGATAGCTCTCTTCCATTTTCCCTTTGAAGCGAGAACTAAAGAGTCTAATGATCACCAGAGACCTCGTTTTTAATACTTGTAGTGATAAGAAATGATGTAGTTAGTATGCAATGCTCATCAAGGGATACAGCCTGGTTCTCTCTGCAGTGCTCACACACTGTGACAAGGTCTGCCCTGACCCAGCTCTCTGAGTCCCATCATGCTTTGCGAGGCACTGTATCCTGAGACCCTGTCTGTCCATGCAGGATTCTGTGGGCAGACGTGGTGATAGCTCTAAAATACAATTTTTTATGCACAATTTGATGCCCTCATACTTTGTCCCTATGCTCATATCACTTATCCTTTGTTGACTAACCAAGTAATGTATCTTTTCACTGCAGGGTTCTAGACATAGGAAGTATGGGAGAGGTCTGTACTTTGTCAATGCTTCTATTATTAGTTAACAGATAGAGTAGCAATAATTCTGCATAAGACAAAAGTAAACTCCATGGGCTCCGCAGGCAGAAAGAGAGGAAGGCATTTTGTTGCCAAAAAGGAAGTTAGACACTGGTCAACTTAATGTATTTCCTGGACAGACTCAGGGACATCAACTCAAGGACTACTTTGGATTTTTATCCAATAGTCTCTTGTATTTTCTAGTTTGTGTGTGTATGTGTGTGTGTATGTAGTGTGTGAATATATGCTTGTGTACTTGTGTACATAATCTAATGCCAGATGTTATATAGACATATAGGTATATACATTATGCTTGGACTCATAATTTGACTTTATGTTGCTTATTAGAGAAAAATAATAGACAAACAGTTGATTTGGGCCATGTATTTCTGTTGTCAACAGTAATTCATTGCACCTTTAACCAAATGTCCCAAGTGCAGAAAAATACACTGTATTTTTAAAAAGTTCTTTAAAAATCTCAAAATAATGAGCAATATCCTGGGTCTTGAATTCTGACAACCTAAGTCTAACTGTTCACTACTAGCTAACTAAGTGGACACATTGTTTAATTAATTGAGCATCACATTTTCTTGTTTCAAAAAGGAGTAACAGAAGACTTTACTGACAGGGTTGTAGAAAGCTGAGAAAGTCCCTTCCCACCTCCCTGTTGCTTCCCCCACAACAGCCATTATTCAGTAAATGTTAGCAATCATGCAGAAGGGTGGAAGAAATTTTCCTAAAATAGGTAGTTCTCCACAATACAACTATAACTAAATCTTAAGTAGAGAAAGTGCTTTTATTAATAGTATAGCCTTTAGCTATAAAACCAAAATGCCCCAATATTATATATTACCAGACAAAACACTTATAATGTAATCCAGACTTCTAAACCATCTGTGAGGTTTGGTTACTTCGTATCAAACAATCTCACCTAAACTGATCCCATGGTAGGGGGAACAACTTATATGGCATAGCACTCTCTCTGGACAATGGAAGCCTTCCAGTTAAACTGCATGCAAAGGCCCCAGTTCTTATATGCATAAATAAATAAATCTTAAAAAAAAACCTGCATGCAAAGCGATTGTCCTGTTGGCTTATCTAAAGAGAATATAACCATGACTGGGGGTGGGGGGAGAGCCTTAACAAATGTTATATTAATAAGCTAACATGTTCTTTTTTCTTTCTGTTAAAGTTGCAACCATTGTATATGATTCAGAGGTATAAGATCTCAACCTTCAGGTACATTTACCACACTATTTGGAAACTTTAGTGAGGAAAGGGTAAGATGGCTGCCATTCTATAATCTGCTGGCCATTCTGGTGTCCCTACCATAGGGTATCACACAAAATAAGTGTCAAACTGCTTGATAATCAGTAAGTTACCTCTTTACCATTACTATCAATGTCTTTAGGCCTGGGAGACAAGGTCTAAGCATCATCTTCTGCCTAATACACGTTGTATCACTAGCCCTTGGTCAAGACCCAGAAAGTCCAGTGCAAACATAGTTGCTGCCATTAATTTGCCCCACAATATGTATGGTTCATGATACAGAATACAAACTTGAAGCATGAAATTATGAGAAAATATTACTTCTTTTTTTTTTAATTTATGCATACAAGCTGGGGTACAGGCCAGAGGCGTGGGGAGGCGAGAGGGTTCACCAGAGACAGAGCGGGTATCAGAACAGGCAGATTAGAAATACACTGCTGAGGGGAGCAGCGGGCAAGGCAGGAGAGGTCTGCCGCGCCATGTGGGATTCTCCCTGGCTGGGCGTCGAACTCGCGTCGCCGCTGCCGACAGCTCTACAGCGCAGCGCTTAACAGCTGCGCCACCAGGGAGGCCCCCGAGAAAATATTACTTTTATTTTAAATTTTCACTCAACATTGCTGGTTATTTTCTAACTGTTAATTCTGTCATCATGAGCAGCAGCAGCAGAGGAGCAGTCACAACAGCCGTTGCTCAAGGACAAAGCATGAGTGAGAACTGAGGGGCAGCTTCTCCTCGGCACAGTGCATGCCGGGGTGTCTGCGCAAGAACTCCCCAGACTTGCTGAAGTGGCCCTCCCCGGGACCCTCAGCACACCCTGCTTGATAGCACCTGCTTGCACTGTGGCACCTGGACCACCAGGTCTTACTGGCTAGCACATCTGTCTTCCCTTCTAAGAGAGTAAATTTCCTCAGGATCAGACAGTGGATTAGACACAAAACATATTTTAAAATGACCAGATAACTAATGATTAGACAAGGAAAATGAAGAAAAGATGAAAATAGGGAAATGAGAACATAAAGAAATCCAGAAGATGGTGATATCTTAGACTGCATTTTCATTCATATCAAATGAGAAGGAATTTCCTATAAATGCTTGAAATCCCCGATTATTCCCCTGATTATATCCCCTGCAGGGGAAGGATCTATGCCCTTTTCCCACCGGGGCAGTGGGAAGTGCTGCCCCCAATAAACATTGATGTTTATTTTTGCCAATAGTTGCAGGCTCCAGCCTTTCTCCATTCCCCATCCCCCCACAAGTCATTCTGGTTATGATTCCATTTGAAAGAACTGCAGCTACTTTTCACTTGGGAGAACATAATAAAAATCAGTTTGTCACTGCTAAATTAGGATGGACAATCCTTCTCTGGGGAAGAAAAGCAATAACTGATCACAATAATGAGATTGTGCAACAAGCTTTTGAAAATGCTTATACCACGTTTATACAGAACAGTATTTGCTTACACTTCAGATAAAGCTGTCGATTTCTGGTTCAGAGCCACAGAGTAGGTAATAAATATAATAATTTATTGAAACCATTTTATTGCTTTTTTAAAAAAATAAAAATACTATTTGCCTGTTCAACTCATATTAAACTATAGTTTCCAAAATATTCCAGTTTGGATTTTCAAAATCAATTCTGGCAGGATTTAGCCCACAACAAAATAATTCATTTTCCAAAGTAAATACCACTACTGATGCCATGTGCTCTCAAAAATTGAGTTCCAAGCATGATATTAGATTTTCAGTCCATATCATTGAAACTGACTTTACTGGGTCTCATAAAAGTAATTAAATGTTTTAGAAACTCAAGCTCAATATTTAATTTTAAATTTAGACAGAGGAAAAGTTTGAAGAGTTCATTTAAAGATGCATTGGAAGTTAGGACAAATTATTATAGTCCATCATTCTCTATCTCTTGAGAAAGTTGTATTTTTCTCTTTAATGTCCCACATTGTAACCAAAGGAATAAAAAATTCTGACTTTTTAGGATTTTAGAAGTACTATAATTTATAAAATATCATAGTAGTAGTAGTAGTAGTAGTAGTAGTAGTAGTAATAGTAAAGTATTGTAATCTAAATATTTCAGAAAGTCTTGATAAAATTTTAAAAATTCAAAATACGATGACTATAGTTGGATACTTAGATATTGAGTGAGAACAATGTGTAATGATGCAAAGCTAATTAAATGACTGATTTTAAAATACATCAGTTAAAACAGGGGAAAGAAGAATCCTGTGCACAGGAGAACAGCACAAAAATTTAACAGAAAATGAGGCTGATGGTGTGTTCATTTAACTCAGTGACAGTATGCCTGTCACTGCAGAGACCTGGGCTGTCTTTACTGATTTTTTGGAAGAGATTCAGAATGGCACTTCCTGTCAATCCTAGACCTTCCCTGGTGGAATCCATTATAGATACCCCTTTTCCCACCCTCACTTCCTACTCCTGTTTCCAAAGTTGTGTATACAGCTAAGCATTTTCTGTAGATTCATCCCAGACCTCTACATTGTCTACTTTACTCTTAGTTTCTCTATGAGGAACAGTGGATCTGTTGGGCACCTTGAGGTTTTAGCAACAGCAACGTCAGCAAGAAAAAAATAGTCATTGAGGAGTCGTTCAAGGAAAACAAAATGAGTTTGGTGGTAAAGGTATTTGCTTATGAAGGGACTTTGTAAAGTTTGAGTCTGGATATTTTTTTACTTTTAGGGAATTTAAATGTAGAAAACCAAAATAATTTCTATTGTAACATATACTATTCTATAATACATAAAATAGATATATATTACATATAAAGAATATGATATGTATTCTTTCAAATGAATTATATTAATCATTTAATGAGTATTTGTAATATAATATAGTATATTATAATATATATTCTTTCAAAACCAATTTACTGAGCAAGTGATATGAGACCTTCAGCCCCACACTAGGACTCACAGCCTGGTGAAGTGATTTGAAAATCTTTTCCCTGTGCCACACACAGGCTCACAATGTTGTGACATTCTGGGTTTGGGCCAGCATCTCTACCTGTCAATGTGGCTAAGTTCAGGCTGGCCTGCTGGAAAATGAAGGACACACAGAGCAAGGTTCAGGTAGTCTACCTGAGGCTCTAAAGATATGAGAAAGTCTAGTAAAATAAAGCCTTTTGCTTGACCTCTGCAAGTGTCTGCAAAATCATGAGGAAGTCCAGCCTAAAGTCCAGCGTAAACTATCAGCAAAGGGAAAATGTTCCTAAAAAGAATCACCTGCGTAGTCACAGGTCGCAGGAGAGCTGCCTGCAGAGACCCTTTCAACAGCTGTTAGGACTCTCACCTCAAAGGGCATTAGAACGGGAGACACCTCAAGCATCATCTGGACTGTGGTTCATCATCATGAGGACACATCACCCCAGAACTCTCAAATCAGAGTGTGAGTGATGGGGCGCTTCACGGCTTCTTTGTACCTTGAAGGAGCGGACCACTCCTCCCCGCAGGGCGCAAGACCAGGTTCGGAGAGGGGCCGGCAGGAAGAAGGGAATTCTGGGACCCAGAGGAATTGTGAGCTACATAAATTGATTTATGTGAGCTATAGAATTGTGAACTACATAAATGGTGGTTGTTTGATGCTACCTTTGTAGTGGTTTATTATGCAGCAATAGCTATCTGGTAGAGCTATTTTGAAATGAAATGCATAGATGTTAAAACTTAGAATGCAAACCCTTTTAAAAGAACAATGAAATATTTTAATTATAATAAAGGAGAACTAAGGGGCAATAGTTGATAATAAAATAATATGAACTTCAAGATGAAAGTTCCTAAGTATGACTACCAAAAAGCTATACTGGATTGTAGGAGGGTAGAATCTACATCTAGAACCCTGGATGTATCTGTAGCAACCCAGGCTGATGCAGACTAAGGAGTTGTGTTCCAAATGCCCAACTCAGCAGTTGGTGACATATATTTTCAAAGGAATAACTCTTGGCCTATTTCTAAGCAAAATAAGGCAACTGTCACTTGGTTTATGAGGTAATTATTTTCTTGGAAAACTTAGAGTCTCTTAATAGCAACAATTTATTGATGTTTACAGTTCATAAAGGGGGTATAAGCATTTTTTTTTTTTAGCTGTAAGAATGCCCACCAGGATTTTGAAAGCCATGTGCAACTAGATCATATCTTTGTTGTGCACTGAAGGATATTCTAGCAATATTCACTTCCACCTACAACATAACAGTTGACTTCTCATTTCTGAGACAACAAAAAACTATCTTCACAAACTTCCAAAGGAGGGTATTGGGCCCCTGATGAAATCAAATCACTGGTCTGTTGAGTAGACTGTAGTTCCTGCTGTGGTTAGACATAGCCCAGATTTACAGGGTTCTGAATGAGGATAGTTGGTTTATGGTCTCTTGCTAGAAAAAGTCTTCGCAACAGGCCCCCAAAACATGGTTGTGAACAGACGCTAGAATTAGGCTCTCCCACAAAATATAGATTTATGGACAGAAAAATCCCTAATTTTGAGAGCCGATCTCAGGATAACTGAATGCCCTACACAATACAGTCATCCCTGTGGGTGCTTTAGACTTAACGATAAACCGAAAAGTCGGAGTAAAAAGAAAAGACACCGAACCCCACACGGAGGAACAAAAGAAAGGAGAGGAGGACAAACCAGCTTTACGAAACACCACTGAATACAAGGTTAGAAACCACGGTGGGGTCGGAGGGCTCTGGCCAACTAACGGGAGCGTGACCCCCACTGCCCCACCCCAGGAGCCCCCTCTCTTCCCTGCGTGGCAGCTCTGAAGTGCAGGAAAGCTTGAAGGTCACTGCTTTCCATTCCCCACCTGGGGTTACATAACATCTTAGTAGGGAAGACAAACTGCCAGCACCCCATGGGGTCCTAATCCCTCACTGGTTGCTAGGTGATATATTGGCCTGAGAAACTGGTCTAGCT
The DNA here is from genome assembly GCA_004024925.1 of Scalopus aquaticus. NCBI lineage: Eukaryota > Metazoa > Chordata > Mammalia > Eulipotyphla > Talpidae > Scalopus > Scalopus aquaticus. The sequence continues at coordinate 50,234 of PVIJ01012000.1, forward strand.
GGAGAAACTGCAGAGACCACCTCAAACAATCTCCCTACTCTGTAACCTGACACCAAGAGCTGATGTTAGGGAACTCTACTTTTCTCTAACCTGACTTGAGGTAACCTGACCGGGATACAGGCTCCTGCTGGAACTGTCTCCAACCACACCCTCCTCCACAAAGTGTCTGCATCTTGGCACACAGGAGGGCTACAGAAAGGAAAATAGAGCTCCCCCCACCCCCTGCCGTGGCCCCACACCCAACTTCTAGGAGGTTGCACAGTGGCCCCCCAGGACCTAGGTGGGCACCAACAGCTGCCCACAACCTCCACCCCTGCACCCCCTTGTGGAGAACTGGGGCCCAAGCAGCAGAAAAGAAACTTAAGATCAGGAACTCTAGACCCCTCCCCACCAGACATAACCACAGGGGCAGGGATAATCCCCAGGCAAACACTGAGGGGAAGAAGAAAAATAAAAAGGGGGCGGAGAGAGAAAGAACTGAAAGACTACTAGCAACTATAAAACGACAGCAGCGACAGTAGGGCAACAGCAACATCTGACACTGGAAAGGGGGGGTTGAACCCTAGCAGGGGGCCTACCCGGAAACTCCAAAACCTAAAAGCAAAAGGACTACAAAACTCTCCCCAAGCTTACATCTACCCAATACCTTTTTTATTTTTTTTCTACTTTAATTTTTTTTTATTATTACTATATGGGTATACATACATATATATATATACACACACACATATGTATATATATGTATATATATGTATGTATAAAACTATATATATGTATATATGTGTGTGTGTATACACACACACACACACACACACACACACACACACAAACATATATATTTTTTAACTACAATCCACCACCCCCTTTTCTACCCTAATTCCACCCGGAACCGGAAACACATTGGAGACACGCCACAAAACACAGAAATTCAACAGAGAAAAAAGAAAATCCGGGAGATACCCAGCCACAGCCAAGGCAACTCAGACAACAGGAAACAACAAACACTCCTCAGCAAGTAGAACCAAGAACCATGCCAGCCGGCACCAACAGCACAGGAATGCAATGATCAGAGCAAAGCAGAAGGCCAATAACAGGAAGAAAAAAAATTACAAATTACCCTCAAAACAATACACCACAGAAAGAAAATCCCTCTTCAAAACCCAATTATATGGACATAGAAGATTACATCTGCCTAACAGATAAATAATTCAGAATTGCCATAATAAAAAAAAATAGAATTAAATGAAAAGAACAAAGAACTGAGGAATATAAATGAAGAACTGAAAAACGAGAATGAATACATAAAGAAGAAAATGAAGGAAATGGAGGATTTACAAACATTAGTAGAGAGAAATAACCCCTCCATGGGTTAAAACACATGGAGGAAAGAATAAGTACTCTGCAAGAAAAAGATACTGAAAGAACCAAGACAGAAAAGGAAAAAGAAAAACAAAGGAAAAAGAATGAGGAAAAGCTTCGAGAACTATCTGACACAATGAAAAAAGGAAACATCAGAATCATAGGAATCCCGGAAGGAGAAGAGAGAGACAAAGGAACAGAGAAACTTCTCAAGGAGATAATTGAAGAGAACTTTCCAAACATGAAAAAGGAAACAAAAATCGACATACAGGAAGCCAGAAGATCTCCAAATTATTACAATGAAAGGCAAAAAAAAAAAAAAAAA
>PVIJ01012001.1:0-24481 GCA_004024925.1 Scalopus aquaticus
CATGTTTAGCAATTTGAGGAATCTCCATACAGCTTTCCATAGTGGTTGGACCAGTTCACATTCCCACCAGCAGTGTAGAAGAGTTCCTTTTTCTCCACATCCTTTCCAGCATTTGTTGTTGCTTGTATTTTTAATGTGTGCCATCCTCACAGGTGTGAGGTGGTATCTCATAGTGGTTTTGATTTGCATTTCCTTGATTGTAAGTGATGTTGAGCATTTTTTCATGTATCTGTTGGCCATTTGCTTTTCTTCTTTGGAGAAGTGCCTTTTGAGCTCTTCTGCCCATTTTTTGACTGGGTTGTTGGCTTTGTTAAAAAATACATTTTTTTTTTTTTTAAAAGAGAATGTGAGCATAAACCAAAAATGGATGGTGGTACTCTCCATCTTCACTGAGGTGTGGCTTTGAAAGTCCATAGTGAAGGGAAATCTTCATAGTGAACAGAACTTCAGGAAAAAGACCTAGTTCTCCACAATATGCAGAAAGGAAATTTGCCTGAGGTTAGACCAGGCATGGTGTGTGTGGGGTTACTGGCAGTGTCAAAGGTTTGTCTCAATTTTCAGGAATCTGAAAAACTGAGAAAATTTTAAGCTAGAGATAAGTGGACCTAAGGAAATAGGTAACCATCAGGTAAGAAAACTGATTTGGCACTAGGTGTCAGTCACACTCTGTCACTGACCACGCCAGTGTTGTCACAATGGGAAGTCACGAGGGACATGTGAATAGAGTAGCCATTGTAGAAAGGATGAAGACCATGCATGAGTTCTCAATGTTGAACTGTTTCCACCAGCAACAAAGACCCATGCTCAGTCTCCAAGGGCTAGTTAGATATACAGACCTGGAACCTAGGAGACAAAGGGTAAGTTGGTGATACAGATGTGTCCTTATTGATAAAGGGTTAGTGCGCCACAGGATTTAATGAAGGAGAGGAAGGTTATAAAGTCTTAGAAATAATAATAAAGGGAATACAAACGAAGAATGATTCTAGAGAGAGGTTGAGAAGCAATAGAAGGAAGATACATCAAGATTTAAGGAGGAGAGCTTAGTAAAGGAAAAGACACAAACAGGTTAAGTAAGATGGACATTATTTTTAGCAACAAAGAAGACTTTAAATTTTTTGACTAAAGCAATTTCAAAGTAATCACAGCACAAAGGACTTAAAATGTGAATGAAGAAAGAAAGCAATGACAGTTGATGTTGAAAACACAGTAGTTGCACAGCAGAGCACAGATAAGGTGGTCCACAAACAGGGAAGTAGTAAAGGTTTGAATTAGTTGCTGTGGAAAAACGAGACAGTTAGCCAAACATGTGCATATCACCAAGCCGTGCTGAAGCCAAGCCTAGGCTGGAGTCTACTTGCACTGGCACCAGTTGATTTGAATTATGTGCTTTTTCTCTGGTGGTCTTTGGCTTCCAGAAGGTAGGGTCCAGAATACACATGATTTGATTGGCCTAAGGTTTGATATAAAGTTAAATTGTATGTAGTAGAATTATGTGCTTTTTCTCTGGTGGTCTTTGGCTTCCAGGAGGTAGGGTCCAGAATACACATGAATTGATTGGCCTAAGATTTAATATAAAGTTAAATTGTATGTAGTGGGAAAAATGGGGTTAGACTCCAAATGAGAAGAAAGGAAGGAAAACTATGAGATGATATTTAGGAAGAAGAGGGAGTGTCCAGATGCCTGAGGCCAAAAGTTCTAGAAGACAGGGAATGAAAGAGAAGGAGATAATAAAGCTTGTGGGTAAATACTGATACATTGGAGTTGACACTTTCTTAGGTCATTCAGTTTCTTCACTGAGGCAACTGCACTGAGTATACAGTCAAATAGAGCCTTTGATGGGTCACCAGCCTGGGTCATCTGTGATTGAAGTACAACATATTTGAAATGTATTAGACGTAAGGAAGTTTATGTTCATTGCAGCACTATTTACAATAGGTAAGTTATGGAGACAACCTGAGTGCCCAGGGCCAGAGGAGTGGACTGGTGAGATCTGGTATAAATACACAATGGAATACTACTCAGCTAGAAAAAATAGTTGAAACCTCACCATTTTTGATAACATGGATGAAATGGAGGATAATACTAAGTGAATTAAATCAGATGGAAAAAGACAAATACCAAATGGTTTGGCTTACATGTGGAATACAGATAAACAAAAGAAAGGGTGAGCCAAAACCAAACCAAAACAACCACTAGAAATCTGCCTGTAGAATTGAGGCTAGCCAAAGAGAGAGCAAAGTGGGAGGTAGCCCAGTGGAAGATGGTGGAGGAACACCGTGCTTTGATGCTTGGTGTGGTATAGTAACACATATGTGCAGGGTTGTGATCCTGTACCTCTGAATCATTTACATTGTTGCAAACCAATATTATGTCAAAAAAGAAAAAGAAAGTCAAACAAATCTTTAACATAGATGTTGGTGACACCCAGAATGTTGATACTTATGGCTCTTTGAGTACCCTAGCAGCTCAGAAAAAATGGAAATCCCCCTAGGTTACTTACCTTTACTACAAAAAAATATCACATTGCTCTCAAGAAATGTTGAAATTCTAGGAAGAATGCTCAGTGGATAGTGTTACTTTTGTCTCAGATGAAGCTGATGATGTTGCTTCAGGAGCAGCACCTGGGTTTTTGTAACACACCAGGCTGGTGCCACTGCCACCCCCACCATAGCCAGCAATGAGGAATAAATAGATCTTTTCTAACAAATAAGAGAGCAATATTGCCATTTTCCTTAAGTCCTCAAAAGACAATAATAGAGCTGTACAGATAGGATGTCAAGCACATGATTGAGATGTCATCAAAAGTCTCCCTTTCATATTCTATGGTTTGTGGGAACCCAAAACCTTCCAAGAGTGCTAATTCCACAGGTGACTTCTGTTTCCTAAACCTTCCCCAACTCAGATTTCTCTGCACCTTCATCCCACATCATTTTGACTTTCACATGAAATTCAGTGCCTTCTGCAGTTTTCATTAGTAAGACAACCACAAAAAAAGTTACTCAAATTAACCATTTCTTCTAAGGAATCAAAAGTTATAACTTACATCACACAACAAGTGGAAAACCAAGGAAAAACACGTAGAATGTCTTTTCAAGAAAATTAAGGCATGGCTTAAATAAGGTTCTACTTCATCAACTTTGAAATGGCATGTTTCTAAACTTTAAAACTTCATCCTAGCCATAACGATATCCAAATTTGTCAATATTTTCTGTAGTCATTTGTTAATGTAAACAGGAATTTCCTTGTATTTATTGGTTGAAAGCATACCTATACGTATAACATTTTGTTAGTAAGAGGGCAATTTGCAGGCCAGCTTTTTTATTATTATTCTGTCTAAAACCTGAATAAACAGGAGAGAGCTGGACAGAGGGTGCTGTGTGTTGACAAAATAATTTTGCTTTAGTTACAGGAGAACTTCTCTACATACAGGAAATGTCCTTAGCCTTAGAAGAACTGGCAGGGGGCAAATACTAGCTGTCCCAATTTGATCCTTCTAGTTCTGCAACAGGAAGGAACATCAGTTCTACACATTGCAACAATACTGTAAGGTTTGCAGAGTGGTGCACTGTCTTTGACAAATGGCCATATCTCTTCCTATGCAGCAGGCTGGATGAGCATAAAGGATGCTGTCATTAAGGAAAACCTATTAGCCAAAGACATATACCTTTCGCCTCTTGCTCTAATCAGATTCTTGCCCTCCTCCCCAAACTAATCAGAGACATTTTTATGAGCTTACGTAGGTGGGAATACTATTTGGCAAATTATGAAACGGTTTGTTATATTTTTTAAAAAGTCAATAATGCAACATCTGAATCTTTTTAATAGTAAGTTTCTTCCTTGAAGACTGTATTATAACCAGTTGTTATTTCCTTTGAATAACCCAACTTTTCTCGTTTCTGGTTCCATGTAGCTGGAGTCCAGTAGACTTAATTACATTTAAAGATGAGCCGAGTTTAGTAGCTGAACTTCCTTTAGCTTGATGCTGTAAGATTAACTACGCCTTGATACGGATAAGCTGCCTAATCTATCACTCAACTGGCTACATATTGTACTGTAGGAGGGTTTGTTTGTGTGTTCACGTGAAAAATAATGGAACTGGATCCAGAACAATACCCAATGGATTCTCAAATCATTACTTTTGGATTGGACCTTTACTTTGGCAACATGTGTACAAATAAACAAGCATGACTGAAATTAATTTATTGCATTCAAGAGACATCTGTAATTCTGCAGTTACTCGGCGAGAAAGAATTAAACAATTTCATCTTTGACCATTTCCCATCTTATTCCAGCTAAACAAACCTCTTCTCCCTAAATTTCTCAGATCCTGTCTTCCAGCTGATAGGAAAACAAAGGGCCTCATAAATGAGGCTTTGTATTTATAAATTTTAATACATGTAAAAACATAAGGATGACATTAAAGTGTCATGAAAGGCCAACTTAGAAACAAATTAAAGACGAATGTTTCTCGCTTCAAGCAGATCTTGGGCATGCGTGCCAAAGCATTGCAGCACATGCACGCGAGCGGACAGGAAGCGAGCTCATCTCACAGTTCTGAAGTCTGGGGTGTATCGTCTCTGAATGTCTCGTGGATCTTGGGGAGTTAAAGGCAACTGAACTTTGTTTTCATTTTTTTTCTGATTTTAATTTCCTTTCCTTGAAATAAAAGGGAAACTAGGACTAAAGATGTCACCGAGTACTCTGTCTCCTAAAAAGCACTCTCGGCAAAGTTGCAGGACTGGTTGAGGGATGGGTCCATTTCTTGTAACCCAGGAAGAGTAACCAAAGGCCAAAGGTAATTAGAAGTAAATCAGGGTAAGTGACAGTTCTGTTCCAACAATTGCCAACTGAATGTTCAAGGTATTTACCATGCACTCAGAAAGAAGTCTTGAAATTTCTGCCAAATAACTAACAGGGAAAATGCTCACAGGTACAAATATCTGTTATTGGAATGTCCATAGGAAGAAGAAAAAAGGAGAGAAAGGAAGAATGGATGAAGAGGGAAAGGGAACCATTTAACTATAAGATGGAAGGAAAATATGAAATGAGAAAGCAACCTATAGAATGGGAAAAACTATTTAAAAAATCTAGGCATGGGGAGAACAATTAATCTGATTTAAAAAGTAGGCATGACATCTGTATAGACAGTTTTCCAAAGAAGACATAAGAATGATCAGCAGATATATGAAAAGATGCTCAATATCACTAAGCATCAGAAAAGGCAAAGAAAAACAATGAGATCACCTCAAACATATTAAGATGACAATTATAAAAAAATTCAAAAGATAAGCTTTGGTGAGAGTGGGGAGAAAAGGAAACCCTTATACACTGTTGGTGGGATGTGACTTGGCCAAGCCATTCTGGAAAACAGCATAGAGTTCATAAAAAAAAAAATAATAAAGAAATAAAAATAGAACTACCATGTGATCCAACATCTTACTTCTGGAGATATCTCCACACATATACACATATCCAAAGGAAATATAATTAATGTCTCAAAGATATATCCATATTCCAATATTCATTGCAGCATTATTTACTATAAACAAAGATATGGAAACAATGTAAGTGCCCGCTATAGATAAATGGATAAAGATGTGATATTTCTATGTATCTACATCATCTTCCTGTCTGTCTGTCTGAATATTAGTTCTGCAACTGACTTGCAGTTGACTTTGGACAACTTATACCAGTCCTCCAGATTTTATTTTTAGCACCTGAAAAATGGAGAGATTAAAGGACCATTGAAACTTTAGCATCCTGTGATCAGCTCTGTGGTATAGATTAGTTCATTATTTTTGTTTTACAACTAACAAAGTCAAGTTATTTGAGGTAAACGAATTTGGAATACAGCATTATCTTTTCTTCTTTTCTTAATGAGAGGTCAAATTCAGGGCAAGTTATATTAAGATGTTTTCTGTAGTATCATAAATGCTCTTTCTATATGGTAGAACTAAGGAAACAAGGACATATTTTTTTTCTGGAATATTATTTCACTAATGGGGTAAAAGATTTCAGAAATATTTCTCCTTTCACTGATATTCATGCTACCTTGTATATTAAAAAATTAACCTCCTAGAACTGACCAATAAGAAGAAATCCAAGTTTCGATGAAATTTTGTACTAATCAATCACAAGATAAATTAGAAGAAATGATCCCACCACAGTGAACTTCTAGACAAAATCTGCAAATGTGGTTGTTGTTTTCCAAAAGGATGCTGGATTGGGAGGCTAAATCACTACAATTTTTATTACAAGAACTTGTGAGTCTGCAAATTATTTCTAAAATATTATTGGTGATATTCTTCTGTTTACCAGAAGAGACTTCTGTTTTCCAGCAAGAGGTTTGATATCTAATTACCAAGTAAGTTAAATAAAAAAATAAAAATAAAAAACCTCACAAACTTGTAAGCACCAAGAAAATATTACCATTACTCCTTTCTTTTTGAGATGAATAATTTAAATGTGATTTATTTTATTTCCCCACCACCACCACCTCGGCTTCATATTTCTGATTCTAGATCACCTCCCAGGTACATGCTTCCTCTAGTTAGTACAGTTAGCTTGAATAAAAAAGTCTCATGAATGGTTGATTCAATGGCTGTTTTTATCTTATAAAAACAGTTCTGCTACAGTTTTATAATCTGCTGCCATATTGTAGGCTGCTGTCGAAAGAGAACAGTAACTATTTAGAGATGTTATTGTCTTTCTTGAACAATCTGGCTTGAGGAGGTTTCTGTCCTGGAAGCTTATTTCCAATTCTGGCAGATTACCCAATGAGAAGGTTAAGGGTTTTGTAGTGACTCAAAGACAAAGACCACTTTCTAAACTGTCATGGAGAGATTTGCAACCACTGGAGTCTGAAGAGCAGTTTGAATTGATGTGTCATTGATTAGCAGGCATGCCTTTCCCCGAATACAGCAGGCGGTCCCTTCTGATCTGGACTCAAAGAGCATATAGGTCATTTGCATTTAGATTAGAATTCAGATGCCAATGGATCATTTTAGTGTATAAAACATTGGGGCATGATTGAGCGAATAGGGAAAGATGCAGAAGTAGGTTGGTGATCTCATGTGAACAGAGATTACCCACCTGAGTTTATTTTTTGTATTGGTTAAATTCACCGTAACAAGAAATAATTATTTTTAAAAGCACTTTCTCCAATCGTTCTGTAGTTTCTGGTTTCTGATAGGAATAATAGGTGCTTGTGACCTTCCTATGACTTCATTAGTGTCAGATGTTGAGAGAATGTCACTTGAGTGAATTTGACAGTAGGTCTGCACCAAAAACTGTGCTTATCTCTACAGAAAAATGCTCAGTCTGATTGTTACTTGAAAGACCATTGTCCAATTGTTCTTGACTGTTAAGTGCTGGTTTGATCTAAGTTTGGCTTCTTCAATTTGGTGCTACAGGGAAGACACAACAGACGGTTATGCTGTGTGCATCTTTGTATAAATGCTTCATTTCACTTGGAGAAGGTTCAAAATTTCAGGAAAATACCACAGTTTTTTACTATTATAGACAGACAATGATGATCTGGAACTTCAAGAGATAAGAAGGAAGTGTTTAATTTTTCAGGGATAATTGAAAAACTTCCCTCTTATTTAGCGACAGTATGGTTATCTTGAAGGGCACACTTTGTTTGTTCTTCCTACCTTGAACCAACGTACACACCATTATGATTTCCCGGAATTTCTTCACTCTTTCTTCTGCCAAATTACATTCCAGCGTCCTTTCAAAACTGTGTGTCAAACACATGTCTGTCCTTTGGGAAGCTCTGTGACATAACCCACCAATCTCAGTCACTCACAATACTCCTGTGGGTCTTACTTTTATTTTTGAGACTCAATTATTCATTCATTAATTCATGCAACACATGTGTCAATTCTATGGTGGCACAGTTGTAGGTACTGGGATATTTTAGTGAACAGAATAAAACTTTCTTTCCGCATTGATTTTATATTTTATCAAAGAGAGTGTGATAGTTAATTATATGTGATGTTGGCTAGATCATGATGCTCAGACATTTGGTCAAACATATTTTTAAATTGAACTTAGCAGATTTTGAGTAGAGTAGATACCTCATAATTTGGATGGGCCCATTTCAGAGTTGAAGGTTTTTAGAGTACTCATGAGAGATCTCATGAGGAAGAAGACCTCAGACTTGAACTGTAGCATCAGTTCTTCCCTGGGTCTCCAGTCTACCAGCCTGTCCAGGAGAATTCAAACTTGGCAGCCCCTACAATGATAACACCCAATTCCTCAAAGTACCTTGGAATATGACTCAGCTAGATTTAAAAAGAAAAAAAAAAAAAAGAACTCTTGCCATTTGTGACAGCATGGATGAAAATGAATGCAGGATAACGCTAAGTGAAATAAACCAGGAAGAGAAAGACAAGTAGTGAATGATAGCACTTACGTGTGGAATGTAGAGAAACAAAAAGTTAGACAAAACTAAACCAAAAACAAGTCCCCTAGAAATCTGATTGTAGAATTGAGGCTACCAGAAGGGGAGCAGATGGAGGAGAGTAAAGTGTGGAGGGGTCCAATGGACTGTAGTGGAGGACTATGAGTTCTTTGGTGGTGGGTGTTTTGTGAAGGGTGTGGCCCTATAAATCTTAACCATATACATTATTATACACCTACATTGTTGTAAACCAATGTTAGTTCAATAAAAACTCTCTCCTGTTGTATGTGTGTAAACACATATATACATATATGTCCTTTGGGTTTTGTTTTTCCAGACAGAGAGGCATAAAATAAAAAATAAATATAACAACTAAGTAAACTATGTGGTACTAAGTAAACTATATGAAAGATGATCAGTATGAAAGAAAAAGTATGTCAGGATAGGGAGTCCCGGGGATGTTGTTGAGATGGAGAATCAGACTGTTTTTTTAAATAGAGGCAACCTCCTTGAGGAGGTGAGATTTGAGAAAATATCTAACTGGGAGGTGAAACAGGGAGCTATGTGGAGGAAGAGCATTTTAGGCAATGTGACCAACTAAATCAAAGGTCCTAAGGCAAGGATGCAGATGGTATGTTCAGGAAATAGCAAGGAAGCCAACATGGTTGGAGTGGCGAGTACAGAGTAGAGAAGCAGCAAATGTGGGCAGAGTAGCAAGTGGAAGCCATGTGAATGAGAGCCTCATTGGTTACTGCAAGGGGTGCCATTGCAGAGTGTTGGGCAAGAGCGATACGATTCTGATTTATGTTTTTAAAAGTTATTCCTGCCTATTAATGCCTAATGCCTAATGTCCTGAGAATAGGCGTTAGAGGCCAGGGGTAGCAGTAAGGACACGTGTTAGGAAGCTATGTATCAATTGGGTTTACTTGCTAACAAGTCACCCAATATTTTAGTTGCTGAAGACAAGCACTATTATTTTCACAATTATATAGATTGGCACATTAATCTAGGCTCAAGTGGGTCTTGTCTGCAGTCAGCTGTGGGTCAGCTAGGTGACTACTTTAGGGAACTGCCTAGTTACTGACTCAAGCAACAGGGGTGACTGTACCACATGCCTATTCACATGATGACAGCAGAGTGTTGAGAAAATGAGTGGAATTTTGTGAAATGTTTCTTGGGGTCCAGACTCAGAACTGGCTTGGAGAATATGCTATTTATTGAATGAATGATGGCGTCTACACAACTAGAAGGGTGAGAGAAATAGACTGTACATCTTGATAGGAGAAGCTACAAATCTCATTATTGAAATCACATTTTTGTAAACAACCTACCAAGATCTACTACTTTGGATGTTCAGGTGGGCGCTGCTAGTTGCTTGGGTCAGGGGGCATCAGTGGAGGAGTGTGAGCTTGTCAATTCCATATCTACTTTCAATATTGAGACAACACTGAAACATTTTGGCTATATCAGTGTAGGGTAGAGAGAATAGTCGAGGATGACTTTGAACTCCTTGACCTGAACAACTAGAATCATGGAATCACAGAAAGAGGAGTGCTTGTGTGTGGAATGGATTTCTGAGAGATGATCAGGGACTTCATTTTGGCCATATTATATGAAACATCTGGTAGACATCTAAGCAGAAATCTGAAATAAGCAGTAAAGGTAGTTTGATATCAAGGCTAACATTTGAGAGATTAGCTCATCCTGGAAGTCCTCAGTATATAATTGATATTTAAAACTATGGGACTGAACGATATCACTTCAGAAAAGTACCAAGAATTGAGCCCCAAACTGATACATAGTATACTACAGTATATTAGTAAACTGAAAGAAGAAGAGCCAGCAATGGAAGTTGAGGATGAGCCAGTGATATGGACAAAAATTAGACAAAAGTGTTCAGTGTCTTAGAAGTCCAGAGAAGACTGAATGAAGACATTGAAAATGACCGACTATGCCCACCCAATGCTGCTGACAGGTTACCTGAGGTCATTGACCACCAGATCTTTTGAAGACTAGCAAAAACGAGTATTGAGACTTCAGTGTTTATTTTTTCCATCAAGAAAATATTTCCATTTCATTACAGGAGTAATAGTAGCAATAGTACTAGCATCAGTAGTAGTGGTAGTAATAACAATTCTAGTAGTGGTAGTGGTGATGTAGTAGTAACAGCAGCAGTAATAGCATAATAGTGATAGAGTGTAATAGTAGTAGCATCAGCAGTTGTGATATTAATTACAGTAGTGATAATACTAGTGGTGATGGTGGTGGTAGCATAGTAGTAGCAGTAGTGAGTAGAGGTACTACTAGTAGTAGCAGTGTAGTAGCAGGAACAGCAGTCTGTTCCTGGCACTGTTCCACATGCTTTGAGTGGATTATCTCATTGAATCCGTAATCCCTTTTCTTTATGGGTGGGGAAACTGAAACTCAAAAGAGCTCACTATGCTCCCCTGAGTCACACAGCCAGTAAAAGAAGGGTCCAGAATTCACACCCAGTTATTCTGATGCCAATTATTCAGAGGATCTCTCCTCCCCCCTCTGCTGTATGACATTCCAGGAAGTAGGAACAATGGCCTTCTTAGTGCTGTGGTTGTAACAGATTGCATTTTAGGTATCAGATTCCATCATCCTGGTTTAAGAAAGTCAGTCTCCTGCCCCTATAACTGTTCTAGCATGTAATGTTCTTATTTATTTATCTCCATTTCAATCAAAACCATTTTGAAACAGTTTATGTGAAATATACAATATAACCAGATAAAGGGTAAGGGATGGGATGGGGCAGAAAGTTTGTTCCCATCAGTTTTTCTAATACTCATGGTATTGAGATGACTTTTATTGCCTCAAAATTTGCTTGTCAGCCTGACTCAGAAGATAATATGTAAATTTTAACAATTTCATAATTGTATTTTTAACAGAATAATGGGTAAATGTCCTATGTTGTTTAAATAAAACAACACATCAGATTTTATGCATTGTATATTATCAAGTTGTTGTCTTTGAATGATGAGCACAATATAATTGTGGATAGCACAAAGAATGAATACAATTTATTTCAATTCAGATTTGGTTTTAGAGTCTTGAACTTTTCTTTGTTGCAACTCCACAATGAAGGCTGGAAAACAGCCTCTATTTCTTCTATGCATATCAATTGACTGAATTTTATACAATGAGATGTAAGGCAACTGGGGATCCTGAGGAAGTCTTTGCTTTTTAATAAAAATAGCATAGACACTTGTTGCTGTCTCCTTCCTAAATGAGTGTAAATGTAATGCCTGAAACTTCTGCATCCATCTTGTGACCATGAGGAGAAAATACAAGGATTAAAAAGTCCTCAGAAGAGTTGAGCAGAAGTAGAACGATGTTGGTTTGTGAGGACTCTGTTGAGATGCTAACAGAACTGTGAGCCTGAGTACTTCTGCATTTCTAGCTAAGAAGTCAATAGGGTCTTTACATTTTAATCATATCTGCTATTTCTGATAGATGATATTATTCCTAACCAATTAGCTTAACATTCAAACATCTCCACCATCTGATTTGAAGCTGACCTTCCTTACACAGCTACCTTTTCTTAACAGTTGATGGCTGAGTTTCAGAAAAAATCTTTACTAATTTTCATTTCTATCATTCTTTCTGACCACTCCTGCTGTAGTAACTTAGTTCATTTATTTCTTCCCCATAGAATTCCTTTCCTGTATTTTTCCATCAAACTAAGTCCTTCCTTTGTGTTTAGTCTTGTTATATAGTCTTTGAGCTTACAGGAAACTTCCTCCATGAAAACTTTCCCAATCTTTCTGGAAGGAATGACTTCCATCTTTGAATTCCTATAGAACTTGACTCTGTACAACAGAGACCACACCAAACCTCACTACTTCCTTGAATATCATCTTATCTTCTGAATGGTAAGCCTTGACTGAAATTTGAAGTCCCTGTTTCTTCTTAGAGATGGGTTGAAAAAACTGCCCAATCAGTTCTTTTCCTCAATGAGTAAATGAATGAAGGAAGGAAATAGTTTCTAAATATTTAAAATATAAAGCAGTTTGAGAGTAACAGAATTAAGAGGTGATGAAATAGAGAGGATGCCATAGATCGAGTCAGAGAAAAGAGCATTCTCTCACTGTAAAACAACCATTAGAGGTTTCATCCATTTTAGGATAACTTAAATGAGGTTTGGGTCAATTGTAAGGAATGAAGTCACTTTTTGATATCAAGTCACATTTTGACTGCTGAGTGAGTGGGCTTTTCTGCTTTTTTTTTTTTTTTTGTTACATTTAAAGGAAATTGGGCACATCATTCTATATGTTCTACAAGGAAAATTGGGCCTATAAAATATTCTAATTAAAAATGTATTCTTTGTGGTTTTATTCACATATTTTCTTTGTATTATAACCTAATATGCTTGCTTACAAAAACACATTTCATTGTTTTTGAGTCATTTCCCCATCTTGAGTTTATTAAACTTGAATTAAAATAAATTATTCTAAAAACAAAGCTCTGTTTTCTACACTGGAACTTGAAAAACTTTTGAAACTAAATAAAGTTAAAATTAAAACATTAAACAAATATAAGTCTTTAAAATGCTCAGGATTTGCCTGTCTCAGACACAGATATTTGTTACAGCAACACAGGAGTCATTTTTGTTCCTTCGTCTTTCCATTTGAGGCTGTTTGAGTAATGCGATGTTAAATGCCTAACATTAGGTAAAGAGTTAAGTTACTCATCTTGTGTCTAACCCTTCCCTCCCACTTCAACCTCACAAAGGTTGGCCAAGAATAAACAACTCTGTGAGAGGAAGTAAGTATACTTACTCACATGCACAGACAGACATTTCCATGGCCTTGAAGTGTGAGAGATAAAAGAAAGCTTTGGAAGACAATGTCAAATATTTCCTTCTCCCCTCATCAAGTTTTATAAATATATAATACAGAAGAACAAATGCTTAGCAAATAAGGAAAGCCCACAAGCTCTCTCTAAGGACCCAAGTTGCTACCAGACCTTGATGAGGCCAGCATTCTGAAGAAATATATTGAAATCATGGAGTTTTAAGTTAAGAAATCCAGAGAAGTCATAGGTCCTGATTACAGACTCTGGCACAATCTCAGGAAGAGTTCTTAGACAAAATGTCCTTTCAGTTGTGAACTCACATATGGGCTCTTTACTGGCCAAGTTCAGGGTCAGTGTCCCCCTGAAAGCCTGGAAATTTATATACTTGTCTCTGATCTCTGATCTTTCAACAGTTTTCAACGAGTCAGCCTTCCTTCTTTCCAGGAAGCAACTACCCATTCTTTCAACTTCACGTCACTACCACTACTCATCAGAGTGGGCTAATTTTGAAATTAGCCCAAATTTTCTAGATGGTTCCTAAACTGTGACTATCAACATTCTCAGATGTTACTGGAAGATTCCTTACTTTCTCATTCATTCATTCGCTTCTTTATTTCATTCAACAGGTATTTATCAAGCACCTACAATATGCCAGTCATTGTTCTGAATTCTTGGGGTACCTCCATGGGTCAAGTTGGATGGAGTTTGCATTCTAGTAGGAAGAGATGATTACAAACAATAACAAAAGAAAACCCAAAACGTATACCAGGTAGAGTGATGTAAGAAAAATAAGCAGAGTTGTGGGTAAGGAGAAAATTGGATGGGAGCATTGCTCTTTTGAATTGGGTGAGCTGTGAAGGCTGCTTGATAGTGTATATTGAGCAAGACATGAGGGGGTGCACTGTGCAGATATCTGGGAGAAGAGCCCTTCAGCAGAAGCAACAGGAAATGCAAAGTTCTGAGTATTAAGGCATGGCTGGCAGCCCGCGTGCCTGGAATAGAAGGAACAGGGACACAGTGTGGAGGTTGGAGAAAATGACACTAGATGACACAGAGCTAGCGCTAGATCAAGGCCCTGTTGTCCATTTCAAGGGTTCTGGCATTTATTTAAAGTGAGATGGGGAACCATGGAAGAATATTTAACAGAGAAGTGCTATGATCAGATATAATTCTTAAGAGGATCCTTTGACTGCTTTGTGGGGAATAGCTGTAGGGGCCAAGATTATAAGCATTGATGCCAGTTATGAGGCTATTATAATAATTCAAATGCTAGAGGAGTCTTGTCTGAAAAACTTATATATCCATGCTCTATGGGTTAGATGTTTAACCCAGATGCTCACCTCATGGCCAGTTTCTGGGTGCATTTTCTCAGGCCAGGACCATTCATAAACTGCTCTGATCTCAGTTCTCTACATAGCCAATGTCTCCCAGGCAGTTTAACCCAAGCCAGCTTCTGTGATACTATCCTAGGGAAGACATTCAGCTTTTTGATTCTCAAAGATGCCTCCTCTGTGCTTCAAAATGTTTTTTTTTAATATATATTTTTATTGTTATTTATATCTTTTACATTTTGTATTCCCCTTGGGTAGCCCACCACCAATTCACCCATGATCCATCTCCATGGTCCCTTGTGTTCTATTTCATTTTGTGCACTTTTCCTTCCCTCCCCCCGCCTCCCCCCCTCTCTTTTAGGAAGCTTCCATTCGTAGCTTTTTCTTCTCCCAAGGTGTCTCTGATACCTCAAGGTTTGAGAAATTTTCTTCCATGCCTTGGTCCATTTTACTTAATCCTCTTGGTCTTGCAATCATTTATGTTACCAAAGCAGACTCTGGCTTTAGTTGGATCTCAGCCTCCTCACCTTTTCTCAAGGGTGCCCGAAGTGAGTCATTCCTTAGCTTACAGGTGCCCCGTGGCAGATGACATCATCGTAGGGGCACAGCTGCCTGATTTTTGAGCGGTAGTAGAATATGTCCTGCTTTCTCCCTTCAGCCTGTCTACAAAGCTCCAATTTCTGGTCTGAGAGATGCCTCTGCTTCAGAGCTCACTTTAGGAGCAATAGTGATCGATGACAGAGCCTGAGCCTTCATTCCATTTTCCAGTTCCAATCACCTTCTCCCATTACCTATGTCAGAAGTTGCTGGCAACCCACCAGCCTTATCAACTCCCAGATGTGTTTCATTTGGTATATACCGTGCTATTTAAAACTTTTGAGTAATTGCCAATTCTTAAAGTGACGAGATTTATACAAAACCTGAATTTTTCATTTCTCTTGAAAAATCAGAAGACTTGGCTAATTTGGATTTGCACATTCATCTAGCAACAGTAGCCTGGAGCTGAGTAATGATTGCATCATTTGATGTCACGCGCTCTCTGTGGTGTTCCACAGCTCCACCCTGCCCCTTTCACTGAATCCTCGCCTGGTGAGTTCCTCTAGATATTTGAATGCAAAACCTATGGTTACTACTCTCTATCTCCTGTATCATAGTAGCCTTTTCAAAATTTTTCTAGAGGTTCCCAGTGCCCTTGAGGAATTCTTAAGGGTGGGAATAATCTCTAAAGTTATTCCTTACAATAAAAACACCACCACCTCCCAACATATAGAAAAGAGTAAGAGGTATAATTTTCACATAGGAAAGACTATAATTACAGAAAACTTTCTATATCTTCTCAAAATAATCTAAATTGACTTTGACTAGTTGTCTCCCCTTGACCTAGCCCTCCCCACCCCCAATCTCTTCTAGCGACGTCTCCCGAAATAGGATTTAGAGAAAACTAACTGTGCCATGTAACTGTGGACTGAGACATTGGTGCTGGATTTGCCATCGCCACTTCTGATGTAATACCAAATTCTCTATTGCCTTTTAGTCTGTTTTTCAGATGTCTGTACAATGAGTGAGGAATTCTCCAATATCCCACTAGAGTTACTGAGAAGTCTCAACTCAGTGGGGTATAAATAAATAAAGGTTTTATTTCTTCCAGTCACTGCCTTCAGCCATGCCTCATTCATTCTCCCTTTCTTGTTACCTAATACCATCTGGGATAGATCCCATAAAATTTCAGTCACTTTGAGCCATTAAAAATCAGTTATTTTAAAGTATCAATCTCAAATTTGATTTAAATTCCTTCCTTTCTTTGTGATTTTCTTGTGTGGTCCATGTGTGAGTTTTTCAGAGGGCCCTGTGGGACCCGTTCACTCCAAAGTTCCTTGACCAGGAGATCCAGCCTTAAGTGCACATCTCTCTCCTTCTTTTCCTTGTGCCACCAACTCACAGCCTCCTGTTTCTAGAGTCCCCATCCCAGAGTCACCAATGAGCAGGGTATGTGTTTATAAGTGGGCTACCTTTTGTGGTATCCATTTGACCATCTTTGCCACCAAACAGTGAGAGAGGAGACCGCCCCTTCTCTCCCTTCTGCTCTCTCTCTGTAAGTAACTTCGCCCTCACCCAGATAAGCATGGTGCTGCTCCTCAGTTCCCGCCTGGGCAGACATCTCACAGGGCATCCAGCCACTCCACCAAGAGTGTGTATCTGGCAGGCTGTTCTCTTGGAGCTGGTCTCCCACTTGTCTTGGGATCAGGCCTGCCCTTCTTTTCTCTGGAAAAGGGAGGTGATTCATCTCGCATCTAAACTCCGGTTTCCCGGAGGACAGGATTCCAGAACTGGAGGGAGGGGGACAGTCACTTGTGGGAGGGTCAGTTAACCAGACTCTTTGTAAGCCCCAAGGGAGGTGTCTGGTCCACTGTTGGCCTCTTTCTTTAGAACACAGGGACTTCATGATTTCACATGTGTTGTTCTCTGTTCTAAGCTTTGGTGCCAAGTCTGGGAAAGCTCTGTTCAATATCCTGCTACACTCTTGTATCTGAGCTGGTTGAATCATCTAGGGCACTTCTAGTTATGAGTGACCCAGAAGTTGGCCCAAATGGCTCCACCAGTGAGGAAGTCTGTTGTTTCACTTAACTAATAAAGTCCAAGTGGGAAGAGCTGGCTTCAGGCTGTACTGATTCCTGGCTCAAATGGTGCCCCCAGATCCCGCTCTGCTCTGTTTTCTCTGGGTGAAAATTGGTAAATGGAAGAGTTGAGATTCCTTGTGGAGGCCCACTCAGGTCTCACAGCATCACACACCAGGAGAGCGGAGTCAGCTTTCCCAGTTGCTCAACAGAAAATCGTGAAGTGTGACCTGGGTCATATGCCCATCCCTGACTCGGTCATGGTGTTCAGAGATGACTGAGGCCACTCTGAAAGCCTATTGAAGTTTGGAAAAAACTTTCCTCCATCTTTCACACCCTAGATGATATTCATCACTAGATACACCCTAAGATCTGAGTGCAAGATGTGAGCAATGGACTAAAGCTATTGCTGAATTTCAGAGACATAAAGAATTGTGGTTATAAGTTTAGGGTCATGGAGTAAGACAGGACTGGAACCAAATCTTGGCTTCACCAGGGCCAAGGACCTCAGGCAAGTACTTAATTTCTCTGAGCTCAGTTTTCAGTTATGAAATGAGTGCTGATGACACCTAAGTCATTGGGTTGTTAAAAGGATAAAATAAAATGTGCCTGGTGCAATTATTATTGTATGCTTAGCCCAGTCAGACACTTGATAAATGCTATTTTTATTCCTAAACACTTCCTCCTTTGTGGACAAAGACCAAATACTATGGAAAAATGTGCTAAGTTATGAAGAATCTCCTTGCACTTCCCAGAAGGGACTAATTTGACACTGATCTGTCAGGAGGTAAGCAGATTTTCATGCTAACTATCCTGTTATTCTTTGCACACAAGAAGTGAAGGATCTGGCTGGAGAGGTGGAAGGTCCGAATTCTTAAATGTCTTATAATGTGTGTTTATGTGTCTGTGTGTGCTAGGGCTCTTGTGGTAGGATTATTTAGAAATTTATCAATCATTTTAAAAGAGCAACACAAGATATTTTCGGTGCTCCACCAAATTTAGTCACCTAGGAATTTAACAATATGCCAATACATCACTGAGGCCTGTGCTCTTTGATTTAGTCTCACTAAACAGGGGAGATGAGGCATTTTGTTTCATCCTTTTAAAGAAAAGCAATCTTGTCCAAATTTCATATTTGAAACAAATGATAAAAATGTTGATTGTGTGAATTCATATATCTAAAAGGCATTTTTCATCTTTAAAATAAACAACACTGAACTTGAACATGAAAGATTTCTTTTTTATATCAACTGGAACTGCACCTTTTTGAAATAAAAAAAGTTATTTCTTGAGAGACAGCAAAGGCCAGGGTAACTTTTGCAAATGTACTATGTGAAATATGTTGAAATATTTGGTGTAGCTACAAAAATATAAAATGTAACAACAGTCCATTATTTCAAAAGTTTCCATTTGTTCTGACAATAAGATATCAATTGGTGCCCTCTTGTGGAAGTGATTATTTTAGCAACTGGGTGGAAGTGATTATTTTAGCAACTGGAAAGGAAAATCTATACAATAATCTTGGGGCATACCTGGCGCAGATGCTTTTTCCACACACTTTATATTACTTCAAATAAACCATTTAGTTTTGTTTAAGTCCTGATAAGATTTAGCATGTAACGTGATGATGGGCTTTGCAGATTTATACTATAAAACTTTTTTTTCTTAAGTAAAAGCACTGTATGATTCTAAAACTTTAATTGGAGCTCTTTAATACATTTATATTTCACCTCCCAGAGTTGAACCAAATAAGTACTTTGAAATACAAATAAAAGCTCTTTCACAAGTTTTAAGCCTATGATGTCTCCACCATATTTTTCTCATCCAACATCTGCACTGTCAAAAGTTCTATTAATGACTTTCGTCTGGGGATAGACTCTGACCCAGCTCCTGAACCAGTTCTGACCAAATGGGATATCTTCTACCAACTTCAGCCAACACAGCCACCTCCATCCCCTTAGTGACTGGTCATCCTTGCTATTCAGCAAAATATAAAGAACAGTCCTACTGGTCTAAGACTGAAAATGATTTGTAGGCTGTCGAATCCTCTGCTGTTCAAGGTATTCAAGGAGTGGCTGGTCACTGCTTAGTAGGCACATAGAAAAATGCATATATCTCATTTTTCTAGACTCAGCGATCTCTGAGATCCCTTCCAACTCTGAGATTCTGAATTCTTCTATTTAATATGAGGACTAGTCTCACTGAATGAACTTACCACTTCAGTTGCTCGTCTTCAGTCCCAAGATGTCTATGCAGATCTGAACTCAGTCCCTGCAGCACTGGTCTGGACGAACTGAACAAGGAAACCCTCAGAGCCTTCAGAGGGTCATTCAAAGTGCACATTAATCAGAGCACTGTGCCATTAAAAGAGATAGAAAGCCTTTTCATCATTATTTTCAAGCAATAGTAAAACGGTAAGGAAGGTATAATTTATCTCTAGCAGAACATTGTCAAGGATAATTGCAGGGGGGAATGCAAATCATTTGGGGAGATGGGCAATGCATAAGATGTAGGGGCACATAATGAAGGAGGAAGTGAAGCATCCTGGGGTGCAGGACAGTGTGGGCTTAGTGGCACAAAGGATGCAGATTCAATCCCTAGCTCTGTTACTTACTAGGTAAATGCCCGAGCTTCCTTCATCAGTAGAGTAAGAAAGATCATAGTTACTTGCAGATTTGTGGCTAGAATTAAATGGGATAAAAGTTGTGAGGCAAAGAACATGGTACTTAGCATACAGGAAATTCTCAAAAAGTGCTAGCTGTTCTTGTTGAGGGGCAGAAGCAAGACATTAGGCGGAGGCATGGCAGGAGAGGGTCCCTGATGTTTCAGGTCTTAATAGGCATGGAGAAAAAACCACCAAATCAGTATTTCATGTATATAACTGTGTTCATGGAGTACCTCAACAGGCTTGCCTTGTGAATCAGGGGGGCTCTCCATCTCCCCTGGTATGCTATCTGGTTATTGATTGAATTTAAATTTAAATCCCTCAGCATTTGGATTCACACAGTGTAGGTGCTCCTGGCTGACTCACGACTATATATTTGCAGGAGCAGAACACTGCAATTTGTACTCTTGGCTTTTCACTAGGTATGTCTGAAGGCTGATTCCAAAAGTTTCTAGGAAACAACTGCTTTATGTCCACAGTGAGGGACCTTGTAGAACTTTGAGTCATGAGCCCTAACCATCCGTAGTTAAAAGTCAAACTATAAGAATGGTCGAGTGTACAAACTGGGCAATCACAGTGTATGCAAGGGGGTAATTTCTGAAGACAATAATATTCAAAGCATGCCTAATCTAAGACAAATTCTAGTGGAGGATGGTATTTGTAATTATTAACAAGAGTGGCGCCATCATGTGACGAGAGCAAAAATAGCATGCAATCAGAGTCAGCTCTGAAAGTAGCCACTGTTATTAACATTTAATTTTTGATAATAGGATTCATTGATTCTAATTAATTTATTTAAATTTGATTACCATTATTTCAAATAGTATGCCAAGTGAGAATTTATTACTGTTTTCAGTTGGGTTATTTCAAGTGAATTTAATTCAAATGTACATGAAATGCAAAAAGCCCTATAATTTAATGTCTGTGATCAGAACCTAATGTAGACAACAAGTGGTAACATGGACTTCTCAAGCTCAGTGTAATGTGAGGGAGTCAGGGCTTGGAGAATGTTGAATAAACATTAGATTGCTTTTCTTAGAACTCCATTAACTTTATTCAAACTATGGAGCAAAAATAAATATATAAGGTGTTAAGAGAATTAAAAATACAAAAAATACAATTTTGTGGTCAATATGGCAGGCCTTTTAAATGAAAATTTAAATAAAAGTGAAAAGTAAAGAAATTTCAATAGGATAAGTCCACAAAAGACACATACGATGTGATAGCCTGCTTTAGCACTTTCGATATTGGTGTCTGCAAATCTGTGTTGTTCTATGTGACTGTAGTCACACTAGCTTTCTCTGGTTGGTACAGGCCTCTCTTTCTGTTTTTACTTTTTGATCTGCCTGTTCTCTTCTTGAGATCCATTTGCCTGTGCCAGGTTTTGGAAAATGCCCTCAAAGGGAAGCTGGAATGAAGGGAAGACTTCCACGTTGGTTCTCTTTCTCTCGTGGACCTTATCCAGTCAGTGGCTGCAGACAGCTGTATAATGCCTCTTTTCTGCTTTTATATTTTCTGTGGGATGGTGAGCCTGAGCCCGTCTTCTCCATCATGATTAGAACTACATTGTCATTTACTATCAAGCATCTAACATTTTTCTATTGCTGTCTCTCCCTTTTCCTTATCCAGAGGTGCAGAGGGTGAGAGGATTCACCAGAGACAGAGTGTGGAGCAGAACAGGTGGATTTACTGAAATACACTGCTAAGGGGAGCAGTGGGCGAGACAGAAGAGGTCTGCTGTGCCATGTGGGTTAGCTCCCTAGTGTAGGATCGAACTCATGCCACAGTGGCTGGAGATAGCCCTCCATGATTATTTAAACTTGGTAATATATTTAAATAGAATCAGTGATTGCAACCAGTTTGTTTGTTTGTTTGTTTGCAGTGCCTTTCATTGAATTTTCTGTTTAGATTTTTACTATGAAGAAGGTTTTGAAATGTCATGTTTTATGTACTATATTTCCAAAATTTTTTCACATTTGCCTCTTTTCTTTATAGTTAAATGACAATATGTCTGAATGGGAAACATTTCAGACACAGTTTCTTTTTTTGGAGACATTGATCTATGTCTTCTGAAACTAAGTGCTATTGTGAAGAAATCAATTGTAACTCACTTTTCCTCCAGTTATAAGTAACTAAATTTTTTTCTTGGGTACCTAAAGTAATTTTTAGCTACCAATAAATACATCACTGTCCATTATGATGCACCAGGATTTTATTGGAATACATTGTGCTCTTTAAATACGTAGAGCAAATTCCACCTTTTATGTGAAAATTATGTTTTGTTATGACTTAAAATTCATTTCATGTTCCATTTGTTTATATTTCTTATTCAGGGGTTACAAATTCTCCCCACATTCTGTGGTCTTTAAACCTACTATATATTTATTATGTTCTCTAAAATTGTTTGGCCTCTTTTTGTCTGTATTCATTATAATTGTCCCCAGAGTTTCCTCTAAATCAACAGTTCAATAAATAGCTACTAACCACACGTGGCTATTTACGTGTAATTAAAATTTTTTCAATGTAAAATCCAGGTTTTTGATTGCACTAACCACATTTTAAGTGTTCAGTAGGCACTGTGGCTTCTCTTCTGGAGAGCACAATTATAGGTTATTTCACTCATTGCAGAAAGTTCTACTGAACACTGCTGCTCTCTAGCAATGATTGCTTGTTGTACGTTTCCTATTTTTATATATTTATTACTCTGCTCTGTAATAATCATATTAGTCCTTAATATTTCCTTATAACCTTTATTTCTATTTTGCACTTTTTTCTTATCCTTAAAATCAAGTAGAAATGTGTGTCCTTATTCCTTCAAAATATAAAAGATGCTGGGGAATTTTCCTTTTGAAGGGAGTTTGTTTTCTGCTATAAGATTTCTTTTGTCGGGCCTCTCCAGTGGCACAGCGGGTAAGTGCTGCTCTGTGGACCTGTGGGCAGCAGCGACGCGAGTTCAATGCCCAGCCCGGGAGATTCCCACATAGCCTGGCAGACCTCTCCTGCCCTGTCTGCTGCTCCTCTCAGCAATATATTTCCATCGATCTGCCTGTTCTGCTTCCCACTCTGTCTCTGGTGAACCCTCTCGCCACCCCACACCTCTGGCCTGTACCCCAGCTTGTATGCATAAATAAATCTTCAAAAAAAGATTTTTTTTATCTACTATTTGCATATTTTTATAATAGTTTTATTTATTAAATTTTTGCTGAAATATATTTTCCTCTTAAGTTTGTTTTTTTTTTCTCTCTTTTTACTGAAGAGAAAGATTTGTCCAAACTTATTTATGCTGATTATAATGTGTCTGAAATCTCCTTCATTCCATTCCCATTTTTTTTTTTAAACTTTATGAACTACATTCAAGGGTTAGCTTATGTGGCCTATGGGACAAATTAGTCCATTTCCTATTTTTGTAAATAATTTAATTATTTATTGTTTCAGATTGTCACTGGCCATTTGCATGTTGCAATAGCAGAATTGAGTAGCTGTGACAGAGCTCACATGACGTGGGATATCTAGATGTTTACTCTCTGGCCTGTTACTGGAAATGTTTGCTGACTCTTGAGGTACAGTGAAGGAAAAACTAACTGAGTGCATGGGGAAAGTGAGACTCAGATTGAAAGAGATTTTTCTCAGCTGGACTTGCTCTGTCTTCCATTATCTAAACCAGGTCCTGTTTTCTCTTCAGTGATTTTATCAAAGGTTTACTTTATAAGGTCGAGGTGTCTTCTTTCAGACCAGGGGAAAGCTTGAGCTTTGGATCATCTTCACCCTCTGGCTGGATTTGGACCTCTGGAACTTCGGCCACTTCTAAGGTAAGCACCCCATTTTGGTCTTGCCCAGTTTGCATGATTTGGACAGAAATGTCAAAAAGATATAGTTTAAACTTAAGTTTTTTAAGATGCAAAATATTAACATTTTAAAATCTTGTTAATGGTTGGACAGTTTGGATTTTAGAAATGAGATCACAAAAGAAATATCTTATTTTTGGCCCAGTTTGATTAGTGGCAGTGTTACAGGGTAGGGAGAGGGACACCCCAGAACCCCTAAGCCTGCCTGCTTGAAATAGGTTCTGCCATCTGCTGCATCAACACAAAACATATATGACCTTTAGTGGAAACAGGCTAATAGAATCAGTGTACAATACAAAAGGGACAAAGAATATAGTTTCTAAATCAAGCACCCAAAGTTACCCTACCCCTCGTGGGTAAAAGCCCACCCAAATGGGATTGGCCCAAAGCAAGGCTCGAAAGCCTGCCACAAGTCTAAAACGCCCATAGAAAAGAGGGACCCATAGAAAAGAGTCGGAAACAGCCAGACAAATCCCTGAGGAAAAGAGCAAAATCAAAATCCAGATCAACATTGCTACCGTTAACCTCCCCACGGGTCTCTCACCCACATCTGTTTCAGTCAGTCCAGGCCAGTGCGGCTTCTTCACATGTCTCTCTGCTCCTTGTGTCTCTTCTGGCTCTCCATCCTGCGTCCTTCTTTCTCCTGTCTCCTCTCTCTCTTTCTCCAGCTTCTTATTTCCCCTGCTCAGTTCCACCTCCCTTGGGTGGGGCAGGGAACCTGGAACACTCCATTTTCCTGGCCCCCCCACCGTTACAGCAGCAGGATGGCACTGAACAGGTTCTCTATGATTTGGGCAGAT
>PVIJ01012001.1:24581-52013 GCA_004024925.1 Scalopus aquaticus
GGGGGGAGGGCGGACGCAGGGAGGCTGGGAGGCCTTCTAGCCACCAGCAAATGTTTACTCTCTCTGGGCTCTCTGGTGTTCTGTCGTGGTCTTTCTGCTGCACCCTGAACAGTCCTCTGTCGCCACGCTCTGTTCTCTGCTGCCACCACGGCTGCTCCTGCTGCTGCTGCACCCAGTCTCTTGCTCACGTGTGCCCACTCACGTACACCCGCACCCTACTTCAGGTGCCCACCATCAGGCATGCATGCAGGCCCGCAAGGGTCTGTCATCGGTGGGAGAGAGGAAAATCCTGATCATTCTTTCATTTACCCTACAAGGTTGAATTGTAATATGAAAAGATGTTAGAATTAAAGGCCAGCTTATAAATAATGAATTTATAATATAAATAGAGGTTGTTGGTATAAGCTGGGAATTTTCTGTATCAGTTTTTCTTGCATACCCACAAATTACAGTAGGACTATATTTTTAAGAGATAAACTGTTGAATACCTGTTGGATGATTAGTAAAGACTGTGAACAGAAATTTCATAGGGGGTACAAATACAAGTTTTGGGGCCATGCTTTTGTTCTCAGCCTTTTTTAGATAATGCACACCACCATCCTCTGCACTGGGTGTTAGCAACAAGTCAAAAGCCATTGTTATCATTCCCATTTTTCTGCATAGATGTGAATATAAATCTTTAGCCTTGATATATAGCAACTTTTCACAGAATATGTTGGCATTAGTCCTTGTCAATTTTTCCTGTCAAGGGCTGCTACCTGGTATTTCCAGCCTCATTTCCCATTACTTTTTAATGTGGCACACCTGCCTTGCCAACTGCTTACCCTTCTGTGACCTCATTATGCTGCTTTCCATTCCTCTGGGTTGGCACAGGTTAGTGAAATCCCTTCTCCCACTCTGCCATTGCTATTGCTCTTTCTAGCAGATTCAGCTCAAGCATCTGTAAAGACTTCCAGAGCACACTCATGAGCTGACCAGCCACGTTCCCTGTCCCACAGTCATAAAATATGACATTTATCCCTATTATTATATTTGCTACACAGGGTTACCCATTGTTTCTCACATCCAGTGAGATGGATGTCAGTGGACACAAACAGGATGTCTAAATCTAATGCTCTGATAAGTTAAATGTTCTAAGTCTTTAGCGAAAAATAATCCTATACCTGATACAGTACTAGAGAGTGTGGTAAAAGAGAAGCCCACAGAGGAGCACATAGAAAAGTAAAACTTTCATAACGCAGGTGCAAAGGGGTATAGGAGAGTTCTGTGTCCTGTAGCGCCTCAGCCTCTCATTTGAGGAGACGGGCATACACGGCCAGCTCCTTCACCATTCAGTGACACCTTTAGCTCTAGATTGCTAACGAGACCCACCTTGGAGCAAAACCTAAGTTTCAAACTGAGTGCTCCGCAGCGAGAAACCCATGGGGAGAATAGCGGGGCGGAGCTAGTTCTGCGCATGCCCTCTGCGGGCGGAAGCACCCACCACGTTGCGCCTGCGCTCTCGGTGACCCTGGCGCCTCCGCCCCCGCGGTCGGGTTTCTCCGTCCCGCATCCCGGGCGGGATGGTGCCGATGTGCCAGGTAAGGGTGGGAGACGCCCCTGTCGTGTCTGCCTCCGGCTCGCTCTGCCGGACCCCTTACATCCACCCTGTTCTGGGGCCGTTACAGTCACCCCCGCGGTGACTCTTCCGGGTTTTGGAGGCTTCCCCTACTCAAGGCATCCGGGGAACGGTGTTTCAACCCGGATGGTTCCTAATACCCTTGACCTTTGCCCCTGCTTCTTAGATTATTCCTTTGAACGAAGACATGTTTTCAGTTTAAAAAGAAATGCATTTAAGAATTCTTGTGAATATGTGTGCTTTATCTGTGTATTTGCAAAACATTGATTATTTGCAAACCTCCGATTGCTTCGTGGAGAATTTGAACCGAGTGACAGGTGGGTTATCTTGCTTGATTGGATCCTTTAGGTTGCTAGAGTGACTGCACTGGTTTGACCTAGGATATACCAGTTGATCCAGTATTTCAAACACACCTGCACTTACACATGCCAACATTTGTGCGTTGCATAACCTAATCCTCGGTAGGCTGGGTTCACTGTAATGAAGACGGAAACCAAAAGGTCATGTGACAACCGTGGAGACTGTGTCTTTCACTGATTTGATCATTAATTTCGTTTGCGTGTTTCACTCTTAATGACATTAGTTCATTGCTTATGTGTTTATAAAAGATGCTGTAATTTAATGCCCATAAAACCTCCTTAATGCTATGGTTTCTAAAATGTATTAGGATTTTGAGTGTAGCAGATTTACATTTGTGAAACTAAAAAGCATCCAGAAATTAGTTTGAATTCTGCTTAAAACATAAAAATTTTTCAAAATTTAAAAAAATTCAAAATTTGAACCTGTAGCTGTATAGGTCCTGAAATTTTTATGAATGAGTTGATTTTTTTCCCTAACTTTTAAAATTTGTCTTTAATTAAAGTAATACATGTGTAAAACAAAACTCAATGTGGGTAGCCAGGAGAGGACTATGAGTTGTTGTTAAAGGCCCTTTTTTCTCTGCTTTCAGGTTGAAGTGTTGTATTTTGCCAAGAGTGCTGAAATAGCTGGAATTCGTTCGGAGACCATATCTGTGCCACAAGAAATAAAAGCATTGCAACTGTGGAATGAGATAGAATCAAGACATCCTGGGTAATTAAAATGTTTATGATTAACACTTTAATATTTTTAAAATGTGTGAATGAAGAAATGATAAAAATAAAAAAGAAAACTTGTTTCATTTCCATGCTTAATGTCAAAAAGGGTCATTAATTGTATTTTTCTAAAACAATCCCTGAAAATTTCTAGTATTTAAAAATGCATACTTCCTTAAGGACAGTTAAGAATTTTACCAAAGAAACATAGTGAGCTAGGATCTCCCAGATTATATATATTTTTAATTTACGAAATACTGAAAATGTAGATTCTCATTTTTTAGTTCAATGAAATGGTTACAAATTCTGTTTAAAGTATGTGCTTCATACCTCCAAGTCTACTCCCTTCTTTAGAGAACTAACTCAAAATAGAAATTTCTACCATTAAAAGGGAAATGAAAGATAAACCCTGGTTTTCGTTGAATTTTAGTTTTTGTAATATTTGATTCTTTTCTGCTTCTTGAGTTAATAATTTGCTGCTGCTGTTCATATCTGAAGTCCTTTTTGAAACAATGTAGAAAAGTAGCTTATTTGAAGGTTTTCCAGACATGTAAATGTGTCACTTAAACCTATATAGATGCTTAACTTGGAAATCCTAGGCTGTGTAAAAGGTACGCCACAATGTATGTTTAAAAAGAAGTCTATTCCTTGATTTTGTATCTTTTATCTTATTTGAAGTGGCCTGATAATCCATGTAATATATTGTTACTTCTGTGCCGCTAAGTTTAAACTTTTACCTGTTGGGAGCCATCTGATCTTGTGGGAAATATACTTAGTATACCTGTTCACTAGCAGAAGGCTCCTGGGGAGGGCGTGTACTGATTAGGAAATTTTTCTTTTCTTTTGATCTAGTCTGAATGTTGTCTCCAGTCTAGTTTTACTTACCCCTTACCCTCAAACCCACCAGTTTGTTTAATTTTCCAAGGCTTAGAGTAGACCCAATGAAGAGTTGTTAGTAGTTTACTGATTACTGTGGTAAGTATATTCTTTAGTGACTGTATCTTTTCTCTACAGACTGTAAGTTACTTTGATTAGTAACTTTGTAAGTGATGCTTTTAAAGTAATCTATATGTTTTTTATTTCAGCTGAATAGATTTGAGGTCTAAACCAGCATTAATTCTTCTAATTATATTCTTCTTTCAGATTGGCTGATGTCAAAAACCAGGTGATATTTGCTGTTCGTCAAGAGTATGTCGAGCTTGGAGATCAACTCCTCTTGCTTCGATCAGGAGATGAAATTGCCATTATCCCCCCAATTAGTGGAGGGTAGTAGTACTTTTGAGCCACTTGGGTATGTGCGATATGTTTTTCCTAACCAATCTTGTGGGGAAGGATCAGATAGTTGATAACTTGTTACATGATTTGCTGTTGCTGTATGCTCTGCATAAGTCTATACTGACTATTGAAATAGTAACTCTTTATTAATGCATATACCTACCTGCCATCTCTACATCAATTATGTTGCAAACGGTTTAGTTTAATATTACTTTAGTATATTATATCAACATACTTATTCATTTAACATGGTTGATAGATATTTTACTATGTGATTTTTCTTTTTTTAACAATGTCCAGACACAATGCTGGACTTTAGAAAATTAATATCCTTATTTGGAATGAGCTAAAAAACTTATTTGTGTTCATATAGCTAATAATGGCAGACCTAACATTACAATTCAAATTACTGGACTCTGTAGTTTTTCATGATTATGCTTTAAAATGCTGGATAGTAGCTCCTGCTATCCAGGGTAATGTAGAAAAATTTCCTAGCCAGTAAGTGAAAAGAGCCTTGTACCTAAAAAGAAAACTACCATTTTCCAGGTATGAAGAAATCTTATTATTATAGTTGTGTGACTCTGTGACCAAAATCATCTTTCCAAACAGCATAGTCCATAGTTGAGTAGGAGTATTTGAGTAGAATGTACTTGAGTACATTTCTCAGGATAATCTGGAGAGCTAGCAAGAATGAGGTTTAGTTTATTATGAACTGAAAAATAAATAATGAAGAAATGAACAGTCCTCCCTAATTAAAAGCTCTTAAGTAAGTTAGGAATGAAAGCAAGCTTTCTTAATTTGATAGAATTTTTTCTCCAAAATCATGGGTAAATATCATACTCAGTGACGAGCTTGGTTTCCTGTAAGAAAGGAACAAGCCAAGGATGTCCATTTATTTTTTCCACTTTTTTCCTTCTACTCTCCTAGTGGACATTGCCACAAAAGTGAATAATAGAAATTGTAAATATTTATTTATGCGTATTTATTTATTTATGCATACTAGAACTGGGGTGTAGGCCAGAAGTGTGGGATGGTGAGAGGATTCACCAGAGACAGAGAGGGAGGAGAACAGGCAGATCCACTGAAGTACACTGCTGAGGGGAGCAGCGGGCGAGGCAGGAAGGTCTGCCACGCCATGTGGGACTCTTCCTGGCTGGGTACTGAATTTGGGCGCTGAAGCTACCAACAGCTCCACAGCACTGTGCTTAACCCGTTGCGAAACCAGGGAGGCCCAAAAGTGAATAATAAAAATTGTAATGTGTATTGCCCAGCATGCCAGCACTTAGAGGCTGAATCTTTATCAGACAACTTTTGGAAATGATATAAAAATTCCTTGTTAGATACGGATCTCAATTTTATTTGGAAGCTGGTCATATCACTATCATGATTTTGGAAAAATGTTATTTTTTTGGAGAGGTGTTTATTCAGAAAACAGTGGGCTGCCATTAAAGGGGTGTATATAGGTGATGATTTTGTGTGTGTGTGTATGTGTGTAGGTGAGCTGGTTTTTGGGCTGGTTAGGAAGATTACTCAAAAGCATTGTGTGTTTTTTTGTGTACGATTGACAGGATTTGTAGCTTGTCATTTAAAAACCCATCTGTCCTTATGGAATCAAGTTATAGGAATTAAGTATGAAGTTGATAGACCATATTTGGATTACCTATATTTTATTGCAAAAACTATTTAAGGTGTGGAAGGAGCTCAGATGGCATGTACAGGAGCTGAAACATCTGGGACTGCAGTGATTATGGATAATTGTGTTTTTCTTTTCAGTAGCTGGAAGGTGATGGGGAAAAGAACATGAAATTTAGTAGCATTCTTTGGTTGGTAGCTCTTCAAGTGAGTGCTTGAGTCCTCTTCCAACATCTTTGAGTTTGGAGGAAACCCCACAAATCTATGATTTATTCAGACTCTTAATGACCACCGTGGTCCAACCTTCCTGCTCAGTCTCAGCACATTCCTTCTCTGCCTTATTCCCTGGGCCTCCTAGTAGGTTCTGGAGCACTCTATGCTCTTTCTGTGCCAGAGACTTTGCATTTGCCACTGCCTTTGTCTCTTCCTGGGGCCCTGTCCCCCTGTTTTCTTTACAGGGCTCAACTTTAAATACCACTTCTTGAGAGAGGCCTTTTGTGATCCCCTTATTTCATATTGCCTCCAAGCTCTGTCTTGGAACCCTGTTTATTTACATGAATTAACCCTATTTTTAGTTGGTATTTATTGCCGTGTAGTCTCTGGTCCTTACTGACTTGTAATAAGTGTCTGATGAGTGAAATGACAAATGTGTGGCAAAGGAGTTTGCACAGCAGCTGATGAATAGACGTGCACTGCATTCCCTTATTTCCGCAGATGCTCAACTGGACCTGTATGCTGTTGTAAAGAGAACCCTATGGAGTTCCTATGGGAACCTAGTTCCTTTGGACAACCCAGTTCCTATGGAGCTTCTGCTTTCCTATCTCTGTTTTAGATAAAGGAAAAGGCAGTTCTGGGCGTGGCACTTGATAATCTGGTAGTTAGACTTGTCTGTTGATGAAGGTGGTGATAGGTGAACTGTACTATGATGCAAGGTGAGTAGCAACTCCAGAATTCAAATTAATTGGCAGATGAGACATTACATTTTAAGTGATCATGTTAAAAGTAAATTCCTTTTTACATCATACTTGATTCATTTGGGATATTTATATATTGTTTTGCTACCATTTTACACTTGCTTATTTTTATCATGCAAATTGTGCCTCCTCTAATATCTAATATAGAAAAATATAAACTGGAACAGCCTGTAAATTGAATGCATTGCCTTTAATACCAATGTTAAGTCTTATGAATATCTTATTTCTAGGAAAGTCATGAATGAAGTTGAAGAGAAATCTAAAGATATAATAAAATTCACTGCTGAGAAACTTTCAGTAGATGAAGTCTCACAGTTGGTGATTTCTCCGCTCTGTGGTGCCATATCCTTATTTGTAGGTGAGTTGTAATTTTCACAGCTTCTATTGACTACACCAGACAATAGAAGTTAGCAAGTGTTTTCCATGGTTATTGTTATTAGTCAGAAGACTTTATGATACAAAGGAGTAACCTCAAGATTACCCATGGTGAGGAGTAGAGATTTTTTTAATTCTTGTTTTGTCTTAACAACCTACCAATTAGCCTTTGTTAAGGCAAAAAAAAAAAAAAAAAAGAGTTGGATAAAAGTCATTATCAGAGGGAATTCTGTATTTCTCATGTTAGGGGGTGGTGATGGTAATAATTCAGTGCTAATCTTGGGAACATAATGTTTTCCTTTCAATTTTCAAATGTTAACTGTTAGGAAAAGGAATATGTCCTGGTTTGTCATATGTGTTTTCAGAAAAATTGCCTAATCAGTATCATCTTATTTCTTTATTTTTATAATAATTATCTTTTGTTTTTCTCATCAAGATTGGGTAATGCAGAGCTAAATAAGTCCGAAGAGGAAAGACAAATACCATATGGTTTCACTTATTTGTGGACTATAGAGAAACAGAGTCAGACAAAACCAAACCCGTAATAAACCCTAGAAATCTCACTGTAGAATTGAGGCAACTGGAGTGGGAAAGAGGTTGGAGAGCAGGGTGTGGGGGGCCCAATGGATGGTGGTAAAGGACAGTGGGTGAGTTGGTGGGTGGGTGTGGTGTGATTATGTACATCTGAGGGCTGGATCTGTTACCCTGAGTCATACACAGTATTATAAGCCAGTGTTACCTTAATAAAAATTTTTTTGAAGTAATTTTTAGATAAATTGGCATTCTACTTGTCTATTCAAAAATAATCTTTTTATTCTAGTAATACGATGTTTCTATCCTGCAATTAAGCATTTTTCTCCCCTCAGGGACTACAAGAAATAACTTTGAAGGGAAAAAAGTCATTAGCCTCGAATATGAAGCATACCTACCAATGGCAGAAAATGAAGTCAGAAAAATTTGTGGTGACATGAGGCAGAAATGGCCGGTCAAACACATAGCAGTGTTCCATAGGCTGGGGTATGATGTCCATTGTTAATTTGTTAATTGTTATTTGTAAATAATTGTTATTTGTTAATTGTTTAATATATATAATATATAATTTGTTAATTGTTATTTGTAAAGCTGTGAAAATTACAACTCACCTACAAATAAGGATATGTAATTTGTCCATTGTTAATTTGTTTGGGTGTACAAATTCTGATTCTGGAAATGTCACACAGAGATCATGTCTTACGATGAGAGGGAGGTTTGTGTGTCATTCTGGGGGAGTGTGATGCTGCCCGAGTTTTTGTCCCATGGTAGTGCCGGGAGAGTGCTGACGTGTCACAGAGCCCAAACCTGCCCTCAACTCTCAGGCCGGGCACCAGCAGTCCCTTCCTGTGCTGACGTCCTGGAGGCCTTTTTAGAATTGTTTTGTAGTCCTACTCCCTATGATAATCTGATAAGAGATTTCCTTTCTATGCAGATGCCTTTAAAGGTCATTCAATGAGTTAGCCTTTTTGTACCACTCAGAAGAGCAGAGTTCTAGGCTTAAAAATAACCCAGAAATTGCAACTATATCATCTATCATATTCTATTAGCTATTATTTTGTTATTAATAAATAATTTTATTAAAAATCAGTGGTTGTTTTAATAATTACCATTACCAATTTTGTTAACGTTTATCGCTATTTAGTATTTTAAATGCTGCGTGATAGCCAGCATGTTAGCCTGGGCTCTGTAGGCATGACCTGGCACTGCAGCCTGTTTGAGTTACAGCTTTAAGTCGTGGAAGCCGTTCTTCTTGGTGCCCATCAAACACGTTCAGTAGATGGACACTCGTACATTAGCCCCAACTTCAGAGTCCCCCTGCTGAATGCAGCTGGGATGAATTACTGTTTCTAACTAAACTGGGTCTTTAGTTCTAAAAATTCTTCTCTGGAATTTTTTTCATGTGTCTAGTAAATTATTCAACAGGTACATTTGAGGAAATGGTAAATTTTCCTTCATCTTGTTAAAGCTTGGTTCCAGTGTCAGAAGCAAGCGTAATCATTGCAGTGTCCTCAGCCCATAGGGCTGCATCCCTCGAAGCTGTGAGCTACGCCATAGATACTTTGAAGGCCAAGGTGCCCATATGGAAAAAGGTGAGTTAAGAAAATATCTAGTTTTGGTATTTGGACATGATTTTTCTCAGGAATTTTTTAAAGGATAGGTACTAAATGTTCCTACAGAGTTTGTGTCCATGGACCTTCTCTGACTTTAGAGAATCTTTATAGAATCCATAAAATAGAATATTTGCATAATATCTCCTTTCCCAAGTTTGTCAAACATGAGAAATGCATGCCACACAGAATGCAGGGCCTGGAGTTTTATTAGTGCCAACAATTAGAATTCCTAGTCTGGACCAGTCCAGTGGTTCGTATACAGAGTTATTGCGCCAGCAACACCACAGTGATAAAGAAAAGAAACAGGAGTCCTAGAGCAGGCTGTAGGATGCAGGGTGCTCTATGCAGGATGCCCCCAAGAGCAAGATCCTGACCTTTTTATTAACACAGAAGGGTGGGTCAAAGTGAACACTGGATTTAGGGCTCTAGGGAGTGTGAGTCCCTTTATGTACTCCTGACCCTCACCCATGGCTCCAGACTTACTAACAAGGTGTTCCACTGGTCAGTCCATGGGGCACAAAGCACATCATTCAACGGCCCGGGTATTTCTGGTCATGCCTTGGGATGTATACCTATTGCCCTAGGGCAATCAAGCACCCTGCTCTTGTCTAACTTGAAAGGAGCCTTGTATGCTGCCCGTACACAGTCATTTCCCTTGGGTTAGAGTTCTCTTGAAAATAAAGTGTCCTTCCTTTGGTGAGTGGAAATAGTGCAAGGGTACTTCGGCAGTGGGTGACACAGAGATTCCTCAAAGCAGAAGAACATTCTGGGACTCCTTTTTAGGAAAATAATGGGGTGACGTATTGCCTCATTAGGAAAAAATGTATATTTAGAATTTCAGTAGGAAATTCTAGATTGTTTTCTGTCTGTACATCAAACCAATCAAAAAGAACAAGTTATTCTCTGGCTAAAGAGAGCATTCTGAAGGGATGAAAAGGCCCAGCATACTCAGTCTTCCCCCGGTGTAGTTACATCAGCAGTGGTGGTGTTCTGCACTGTCAGTCTCAAACACGTGGAAGGCTTTTGGAGAAGTGCATTTTAGATATTTTGAAGTAGCTGGTGTGTTTGGAACAAAAGTTGAAAACTAAAGTCCTTCCATTTTCCCTGTAAGACAGCCTAGTCACCAGTTACGGTCTCACATGGAATGGATTTTACATTTACTCCTTGGGATCCCTGTCTCCATGATTCCCATAGATACCGCGAGCCGGGGATGCTCAAATCATGCACATAAAGTTGCCTGGTATTTGCCTGTAGCCTGTGCACATCTGTTTGTATACTTTAAATCATCTCTAGATTACTTATAATAGCAAATACAATGGAAGTGCTATCCAGTCTTGCTTAGGGAATAGTCACAAGAAAAACTCTCTATCTGTTCAGTACACATCCAGCTATCGTGGGCCTTGCTACATAGGATGTGTTTACCCTGAGCGAGTGCTGAGCCCCGAGGGCTGGCTGTACTATGTTCTGTGGCTGCACCTTGTTAAGGCTTCTTGTTTATCTTCTTTCCTACTATATTGGGAGTCCTTAACACTTTGTGGTCCGCTCATGTATTAGTACGTGTTTTTGTCACCAGTATCAGGTGGCCGCTCACATATTAATACGTGTTTATCTAGTCTCCGGTTTTTCACGCCACAGTGGATTTATTTGGAACTATTAGAAGCTATTTCTTTGATCGTACTCAGTCTAGAAGCTTTACACATTGTTTTGGTGAAAGTGTGAGGTGTTTTATGAGAGATATTACAGTTTTTTTTAATATCCAGTAGTTCAGGAGTTGTGTATGTTTTATTGAATGCTTATACCATTCATGCAGTGGCACAGGAAGTGGCTGGCCCCAAGGGCTGGTAAATTTAAAGGGCACCGGCACACACAGTATTAAGTATAGGAAACATGATTATTTACTTTTCTGCTCTCAGCGCTTTATACATGTTTATTGTGTTGTTACAAATGGAGCAGATTTAAATAGTTCATTTGCCTGATTTGTTCCTATGTACTTGCATTTATCAAAATGCTCTGTTTTGAATAGCTGTTATGTTTTCATTTATTTTTTTAAGGAAATGTATGAAGAATCATCAGCATCTTGGAAAAGAAACAAAGAATGCTTTTGGGCAACCAATGATTGAATCATTTATGTTGTATAATACTAACATTTTAATCTGGTAAACTTTTATTTTTGATCACACTTGATTCCCCCCCCCCACATTTAAGATGGTTTATTGAAGCACAATCTCTTATGTTGTACTAATAGTATGAAGAGAAAAGAAAGCAAAAGAAGTGAGTGTTTAGCATGAGGGCTTACACAGCAGCCAGAGATGGAGGAAAGGCTTGAGGGAAGAGGATGAAGAGTTATTTAAATGTAAGGAAGGATGCCTGTGGTAGGCATATTATTCCATGACTGAGTTCTGATTGAAATTTGACTCACACTGACGTGAAGCCCGCTCCTCACCGACTTCATCTCAGAGAGAGCCTGCAGTCCCCTCCCACTCCCCATGATCCAGTGATGTGATTGTTTTCAGGGGTGCATTATGAGTATGTTGGCAAAACTGGATGGTATAAAAGTCATTATCAGATAGTCTTGGTAAATTTTTAGAATTTATGTATTTAAAAAATTAAATAAATATATGAACAAGTTTAAAAGTAGTTTTCCTATTTTAAAAAATTGAGTGTAATACTTAAAATATTTCATAATATAGAATTTATTGTATTTTAGAACCTACTACCATAATATGTATTATATTTTACTAGTTTATTAGTATTGTGTAAATATACAGATTAGCATAAATTTATATAAAATCTGGCGAACTAATAAGGGTGTTTGTGTTGTCATGTTTGTTGATGTTTAATATTTGATCTTTAACCAATTAAAAAGGAGAATTATGGTTATGAGAGCATTTTTGGGTAGCTTCCTTTTTAATTGTTTATGCAACATCATTACTGAAATCATTAATAATTAAGTTTTCTGTAAGCTATGTGAAAGAGTGGCCCAATTTTTGCTTGATCACCTATACACTCTCTTCATAGAGCTGAATATATAAGTTCCATATATAATTCTTTTTAATTTTTAATTTTAATTTTTATTTATTTTAGAGTTACATTTTTGCTCTTAAGTGCACGTTTCATTCTCCTTCCACCAAACTACTGGTGTATAATTCTTAGAGTAATAAAATTTGAGGTAGTTTTAGACAATGGACACTACAAAATTTGCATTATGTATATTAGGAACAAAGACCATGCTTTTAGACACCTCATTTGTTAGTAATAATGTTACATCTAGTGAAACATTTTTACCCAAGGAATTCGTGTTTTCAACAAATGAACACCTGTTGTGTGCTGGGCACCCACCTTGTCCACCAGCCCTGAGTACCATGGGGGAGATTCTACATCCTCTTAGCCTGAAACCTGCAGGACAGCCACGATGTTAGGGATCACCTGGTTACTTGGTGCTTATTCCTTTATTAGACCAGAGAGGTGAAGTGAGAAGGATCCAGGAGGAAAGGCAGGTAAGTCTCCAACAACTCTTCATACTGAAATGGGGCTGCCTATCTGGTCTGAGTCTTATCCTCTCTAAAATCAATGCCTCCTCCCTTCCACCAAACTTTTTGCCTGCCTATATTAGAGAACAGGGGCTGAGAACACAGGCAATTGCATTATATCCAAAAGCTCATTACTGTGGCGTTTCTGGCCCACCCTAAGTGTCCCTAGGATTCTGTTTCCATGTTAATAATGTGATGTTTATTGTCATATATTTTAATATGAGAAATAGGTGGATTTCACAATTTTTCTTCTCAAATATTTCTTTAGAGGATCTTCATTAATAGCGGTTACAATTTTAAAGAACCCAAGACAGTCTTGAAGTGTTTTTAAAGGATGCCTTTGTTAAGTAGGCTTTATTCTAAATCTCTAACAGCCTATTATGCTTACAGGTCTGCAATTCAGAGGTTAAGGAGTTTGTCTGGGGCACTGTGAACTTGGGATGGAACACCCCTAAAAGGCTTTAGTGGATTGTATTGGACTTAAACAGGGCCCTGA
Organism: Scalopus aquaticus; assembly: GCA_004024925.1. Taxonomy (NCBI): domain Eukaryota; kingdom Metazoa; phylum Chordata; class Mammalia; order Eulipotyphla; family Talpidae; genus Scalopus; species Scalopus aquaticus. Next base: position 37,699 of record PVIJ01012001.1, read on the forward strand.
TTGATCCTTACTTTCTTTGGAATAGCCCAGTTAGCTGGTGGTTGAAAGATTAAGGAGCTAGCTTCACTCTGACATGTCTTTCTATCTATAACTTGGAAACTCATATAATTAGAAAAGCAAACTAAAACCAATTCCACTTTTAAGCAAACTGCCTTTAAAGTTTGGAGCTGTGGCTTTTTGTGATGGTGAGGTTAAGTTCATTCAACAAGTAGGAAATTCAAATTATTCTGCTGCAACTATTTTTCAACAGGTAGCAAAATGAAATGAATTTTCTCTTCCTTGGATAAAACTAACAGATGTTAATGAGTGAAATGTTTTGTGATTTTTGTGGATATTTTTGTACTGTGGATTTGATGTTTAGATCACAGCATATTTTTGGTATGTGTGAGAAACAGTGAAGAAGACAAAGGATATCAGATCCCCAAATGAAGCTGTGGGAAAATCAGAAATAGATTGCTGGGTGTTATCTTGACGGAGCCACTTCTCCCTTTCTCTGCTGGCACAACTGTCCGAGCCACCTCTTCCTTTTTCTTGGACTGTTGCTGTGACCTGTTGAATATCCCTTGCTGCCATTTCATCTCCCACGTAGGTCATTTCATCATCCAACTCAGCTGATCACATCCTGGAACCTCAAAGTCCTCACCATACCCAAACCTTCCCTCATGGTGTTACAGGGCAGCCCCGATATAAAATGTGGTGCCTGACTGGGTCCTCACCCATGTGCTAAAAAGGGACTTATAATAAAACTCAATTGCAGACACACACAATAAAATTAATAAAGCGCTCTGGCCTGTACCCCAGCTTGTATGTATAAATAAAAAAAAATTAATAAAGCGTTTATTTATAAAAGGAGGGGAAATGAAAAAGAACAACTCAAGGGGAAAAGAAAAAACACCAAGTTGGTGAATGCGTCCTACCAGTTCCACTGAGCTGGAATCTCAAAGGCTCACTAAACCCAGCGGAGAGAACCCCAAAGCCCACATGTCTGGTTATGTATCAAACCTGACTGCTTAACCCCACCCTCAGTTGCCAGCAATCCTCCTTTCGGTGATGATGACATTATGGGATTTGTAGTCCTTGGTGTCTTGGATCTCTTTGGTCTGAGGTGGGGGTGGGGTTTGTTCAGGACATCCTTTCCCCCAACAATGGGTCTCCTGCCTGTCCCTCTCCCCTCTCTTGCCCCAGGCCCCCTGCTTTGCTGTGGCCAACTTGCGGTGTGTTCTTCTGTTTTAGAGCTCATGACCCATCCCTTCATCTAAGATGCTCTTCCTCCAGACATTCCCTTAGACTGCTTCCTCACTTTACTGAGAAACTATTTACCTCTGAGAGAGCCTTCTGTGACTATCCTATTTAAAATTGGAATCCTGTCCTCTTACTCTGTATCTCCCATGGCACTGACTGCCACTTAATACCCTGCGTCTACTAGTTTGTCTCTAGTACTTGACTGTAAACTTCCGAGGCCATGGACTTTTTAGCTCTCACCACAGTGTAACCAGTACATGCCTTCAAAAGTACAGTAGGTGTTAAGTATTGTATTCCAAATTAAACATGCCTGGCCCATGCTGTGTAGTTGTCATGTTTACAGATGCAGAAAGTTATGTGTTAAATGAATCACTGAGTAGGCACAGCTTTTCTCTTTCCCAGTTCTCATTTTATGACATCTAGGGTGTTAGGGACCTCTCTCATGGTGGCCATGTTTGTGTGATGCAGAGAGGCAGTTCACCCAGCAGAGGGCAGTAGAGCCAGCGCTTTAGTAAGAGCTTCTGGAGTTGGATTTTTGTATGTTACTTTTTCGCAGCATCAAGTTCAGTTCAGTCAGTCATTCCCTGTACAGCACATTAGGTTAGGGTGATCCTCAGCTGAAAATTAGTCCTGATTTTATGTAAGATCGGGACTTGTATAATTCCGATTTTTAATGGGTACCTGAGTTTAAAATACTAAATGATTATGATTGAGGGAGTTTTTGAAATGCTGTTTGTGTTTTTAAAGGTGATATGGAGGGCCTCCGTGGTGGCGCGGCGGCTGGGCGCTGCATTGTGGAGCTGTCGGTAGCGACGACACGAGTTCCACGCCTGGTGGGAAGATTCTCACATGGCGCAGCAGACTTCTGCCTTGCCTGCTGCTCCCCTCAGCAGTATTTCCGTTGATCTGCCTGTTCTGCTCCCCACTCTGTCTCTGGTGAACCCTCTTGCTGCCTCACGCCTCTGGCCTGTATCCCAGCTTGTAGTCATAAACAAATCTTTAAAGAAAAAAAAAAAAGGTGATATGGAATAAAAGGAACTACTTTTCTCAAACGAGTAAAGTGAAATTATTTTTTAACTTTGGATAGAATGGTAGCTTGTAAACGGGTCTTTAGCCTCATTTTGTAACCTACTCTGACAAAGCTGATATGGGAGGGGAGATGTGGGGGCAGACTGTAGGGTAAGTGAAGTGTTGGCCTTTTATGCCACTGGCCTCTGCCTATCACCTGCAGCCTGGAACACAGAAGGCACTTGGGAGCGTGGGCATGGGGGCACACGTGCCTGATGGTGGACACCTGATGTATGGTGTGAGCATGGCTAAGTGGGCACACCCGAGTCTGGAGGTTGAGGCTATAAGGGCGGTGTGTCTCAGAGACAGAAACCACTATGGCAAAATGCTGCTTGAGAAAGGCTTTGAGGATGCAGCAAGAGGCAGGACCACTAGCCGATGCTAAAGAGAGCCCAGATCAAGTAAAGATTCGGGCCTCCCCGTTGGAGCAACGGGTTAAGTCTCGGCCTCTGAAGCTGACGCAGCCGATGCAGCGCGAGTTCGATCCTGGGCCAGGGAGCATTCCCAGTTCGACCCCTGGCCAGGGAGGTTCCTACATGGTGCTGCTAGGCTCACAGGCTGCTCGCATAAATAAATCTTAAAAAAAAAAAAAAATCCCGGGGGTGGGGGCTTGGCACCTTCAGTCTCCCACTCCCTGACCACCCCCGCCCACACCCCACACCCCCATGTCAGTTTCTAAGCCTTAGAATAAATGTTACCAAGCACAGGTGTTTTCTCAACAGTTAAGTTGTGCTTTAGAGTTGGGCTTTTCAGATCACTGAATGTACAACTGGGGCAATCATCAACTTTCTGTTCCAACCGGGGTGGCACCTGAGATCTGAGGAGGGTGGGGGATGGATTAGTCATCATGTTGTGAGGAGTGAGCAAGGCTTAGCCTCCGAGACAAAAATAGTGACAGACATTCTTAAAGACCCAAAGTAAATAACTTTATTTTCACTCTGATAATTCACTAACATGAAGTGTTTGACAATTACTTTATACAAGAAAAGCTCTTACCTAATTTATTTTGCTTAGTACAATTTGATCTTTTCTCAAATCAGAGGAATTGTGTAGTTTGTACAACATACATACATTCATTTTTCTATTTTTGTTGTAGAGAAAAAAGGCAAAACCAGTTCAATAAAAAAGCAAATATACTTACACATCTCAATAGAATGGAGGAAAATATCCAAGACAATTTCTCCTTAAAAATATACAATTCTAAGTTGTGCAATATATACATTTATATTTTGACTATTTGCCAAAATAATTCAGGAACACATGAACCCATCTTTTTATATTTACATAATAGCTACATTTTTATTCTTTAAGTTCAAGGAAGTAGTTAACACTTTTACTTATTTCAAACTAAATCCTCATATTTACCATTGTCCTCTTGGTGTTTAGTCTTTCCAATTGGGCATAGTCCTAAAAAGTTTTGCATACAATTATCTTCTTTGTGCAAATTGAAATATTAAATGTGGACCAGAAAACTCAGTTTGAGAAATCCTGCTTTCTGTTTAACGATGCCTTAGTTTACGAGCTTTTTCATATATTAGGTTTTGACTATACATCAGAATAAATACACTGTAAAATCATACCTCCTATAGTTTTTAGTTTAACCACTTACATGATAATTTGGTTTTAGCTTTTTTATTCTTCACAGTTAATAGATAACTCTCAGTATTTTATAAAAGTAACTCTGCCACTAGAAAAAGTTCTAGTTAGGAGTCTTTGTTTTGTTGCTAAAATGAATGATGCATAATTTCAAATCTCAATATCATTTCTTCACAAACTCTCTTACTATGTTACTGTTTCATAGGGAGTGTGTGGTAGCCACCCATGAAGAACCTTAGTTTTTATCACATTCTATAGATATTGTCTATAAACCATTTATGAAATGGAAACCTTAAAAGGGCATCTTTTAAGCCCCAAACTCACTTTTAAAACAAAAGTATGGCTGAATAGGAATACCTAACTTTTTTTCCCAAACCGTATTTTTTGTCCGTTAATTTTTTGGATGGATATAGTAAGTTTTACCTCTTGTTGAACACTACAACTTTAAGCAGAATGACCTTTAACAAAATCAGGTCCTCAAATGCTGTGGGTTTGTTAAAAGTCAGCTGAGATTTTTTTAATTCTCATGAACATTATAATGAAAAGACTTGAAGTCAACCACATTCTCCAAGTACCTGCTGTACTCAATTTTGCTTAATTAAAAATGCCTGAGAAATGCTCCTCAGTGCCCCTATCTCAAACCTGTGATCTGGTAACAAGTTGCCTGTTTGGGCCACTTGTTCTTGGCGCAGTGGTTCTCAGGACAATTTTCCTGCCCAGGAAGCATTTTACAATGTCTGTAGACATTCTCTGATTGTCACAACTGGGCAGAGAGCACGCTTGGCATCTGGCAGCCACCAGGGTTGCTGCTAACAAAGAATCATCCAGCCCCAGTGTCACTAGTGCCAAGGTTGAGAAAGCCCACCCTGGAGAATAAATGGTGCAGGGACAGGGGGCTAATTTTTCAGTTTACAGTAATCCAGATACTTTGTGGAAATGCATCAAAGCAGACTGCCATACCAACCCTTGTTAAAACACCCTAACTCACACTCTGTATATGTGAGCTCAGTTCAGTGTTTATCTGAGGAGGAGAGGCAGAGTAAAATGAATGACAGGCTCTATTTCTCCGTTTAGTTCACTAAAGAATTAGTATGTATACATACAGCAGTCACGTGGTTTAGTCAATATTCTGTCAATGAATGACCAGTTTCTCCACTTTTAAAATAAAATTTATATAGGAACCCACAGTCTTTGAATCCACACCCCTGTTCAAAGAATTGGGCTCTTGAAATTCTAACTAGAGAATTACCAGGCTGTTTTTGCTATAAAACTCTGACATTTCTTAGCTAATTTTTCCCCCATGGCTGGTTTGTCAAATAGAAACTAAATCTTTAAACAGAGCCGATAACTCTGGGCTGCCATCACGAGGATGAGGCCAGGAGAGCAGTCAAGGTCAGAGGCATATGGGCAAACACCTGTTCTCCTGATTTCTTTCAAAGTCATACTCTTGGAGCACCTTCTGTAAGAAATCCAGATTGTAGAATTTTACAGCTAAAAGTCGCTGCTGAGCTCCAACCCACTCATCCTATTTTATAATAAGGACATTGAAGTTAATAGAGGCCAAATGGCTTGTCCAAAGCTTCACATATCCAGTTTTATGAACTTTGCCTGTGTCCTTTTCCTCCCAGTCCCTCCTATAGAGAAGGGCTCAGATAAAAGGTGCAAAAGTGGAAAGCTGTGGCCCATTTACATCCTCATCACCCGGGCGCTTGTTAAAATACTGATCACTGGGCTTCTTCCCAGTTCCACCAGGTTGGATTCTCGGGAGTTAAGGCCTAAGAAGCTACCTGGTAAACTCACTCAGGTGAAATTCATTTTGGAAGTTTAGGCACACTGAACGCAGATCCAGGTGCAACCCATAATTTTGTGATTTCCACTGTCTCTAACCTTCAAGCAAATCCTGAGATTATTTTTATTTTACCTTGTCATCGTTGCCTGAAATCCCAACAATTAGGAATTTAGGCTTATTTTTCTTACTTGCTTAGCAATAAATGAAAATAGCTCCCTGAAGTTAAGGGGATTACACAGTAACTCATGCGATTGTGCCTTTTTTCTCCCTAACCCTGGTAAGGAGCAGCTACCCTGAGGGAGTGGAGATGGGACAAGAGGGGTTGGGAGCTAAGGAAAGTGGATAAATCTGGACTACTGGAGAGGGAAGCAGGCATCAGTGGACTTCTAGAAGATGGAGGCACCAAGAGGTAGGAGAGTGGTTTGGTATAGAAGCTCAAGGATGCCAAAGATTACTCATTTTTCAACAATTCACAGCCAGTAGTGCATCCTAAAAAGAAAGGAAACTTCCTACTTCTTCCTCCAGCACAGGCTTGGCCCCCAGAAGACAGGATTTTATCATAAATATCATATTACACATTTCAAACAAAATTCGGGTTTTGACCTCTAAGCTACGCCCTCCCTGACCTCCCATCCATCCCCCCTTATATGGAGATTTCTTCCGCAGGAGTCAGACTCTAGGCTTCTACTAGTTATTCATGTACGGTGTGATTAGTACATCATAGCAAGAAAGGACTCTGAGGAGGCAGCTGCTGTCTAATTCTGAAACAAAATTGTAACTTGAAATACCTGCGGCACCTGGCTGAGCAACACTAAGTTGAAGACCTGCTGGGAGTTTCCATCTTGTTAACATCAATACCCAAACTAATTATCAATCCATATTGAGTACTTCCACTTTTGTTTTTGCTATTTAAAAGCAATTGCTTTAAATGACTGAGCTCCCCCTCCCCACCAAAAAAGTTGAGAAAGTTTATATATATATATATTTTAGGAATTGTCATGTTTGGAAGCATTTCATATTTCCAACACAGTGAACGTTATAATGTAAACTCTGGACCAGCCAGCATAAAGATCATATTTCCCGCATATAAAATAAGTCTTTTACCGTTTATACGCCTGTCCACCCCCACCCCCCTTCTCAATTTCCTACTTTCCAAACTGACCTGCAGTTTTCTTAAAATATCAGGCTAGTTTACCTATTACATTATAAAACACTGGGATTAAAAAGAAATCCATTCGCGCAAATAGCAAGCCTTGTCTGTGTCACTGGCAGTTCCCACCGCAGGGACAGCTGCTGGTGCTTTAGCTATTGAGTTCTGTGGTCTCGTCAATCTCATCTGGATTTTTGGTCATTTTTTCATATTTTCTTTTGAAGAAGCCGAGCTGTAAAGATGATAAGAATGTTACCACCTATGGGCTCTCCTGATGACACAAGGGGTTAAGTCTCAGCACTATGAAGCTATTAGCAGCCACTGCAGCATGAGTTCAATCTCTGGCCAGGGAGCTAACCCCTACAGCGCAGCAGACCTCTCCTGTCTCGCCCGCTGCTCCCCTCAGCAGTGTACTTCAGTCAATCTGCCTGTTCTGCTCCCCACTCTGTCCCTGGTGAATCCTCTCAACCTTCCCCTCCCTGTTCCCCACCTTGCCAGCGCACCTCTGGCCTACACCCTAGCTCTTGTATGCATAAATAAATAAATCTTAAAAAAAAAATGTTACCACCTATGACTTATGTGGTATGGTGCTTGGAACACCACTTTGCTGCCCACCCCCCTAAAGCATCTGGGGAATGATCACTCCCCAGTGCTCACTGCAGCTCTGGAGAGGGCAGTGTAGAGAGTGACCTGGGGTCAGTTCTTCTGCAAGGAAACTACCTAAGATTTGAACTATGCATGAGATTAATATTTTCAGGATCTACTTATTTGCAGCTGAACAAAACATTCAGGTGTCTGGATGAAAGGAAGATTTTTTAAAAAAAGCATAGCGACGGAAATAAAATCCTCATCGACCGTTTTCAAGGACACGAATGAGAATGTGCATCTAACATTTCCTTTTGTCTTATGATGGAGGAAGTAACATATAAAACTTAAGATTGCCAGTTGATGTATTTTCAAATACGAAACTTTTCTTACCTTCCATAAAATTGCAACCAGAGCTAATAGCAAAAGGAGTCCCGCAATTATACTTCCTACTATGACTCCGGTTGGTACTTCAGCTTTCTCATGGGGCTTCATGATGGTAATAGGAATCTGTCAATGTATATAAACAACAATTGAGTTACCCAATTTTCACATCCCAAAAAGTGGCATGATCTAATTCTTCAACTGTATAAATGATAGTCTAAAAAAGGAATGTGACTTGCTCATGATTGCATCCCTCGATTAAACACTGTAGGACGATTTTTCTAAAGAAAACACCTGCAAAGTACAGGTAAGGAATACAAGTTGTCTAGTTTCCTCCCCTTAATTGCATCCGTATTTAGCAAGCATGACTTCTCTGACAATCTCAGGTGCTTTAATTACTTATGCAATAGGAACTTCAATTTCTAGCACAGTCTCATCCTCAAGGGAAAGTATTTGAGACCCAGTGTTGGAAAAAGAGTCAGAGACCAAACAAATTAACAATCCAAATCACTTATGATTAAACAATAATTTTGCATTAATCTCCTAAAATACTGATTTCACACAACGATCGCCTAAGTGCTTGATATGAATTGTTAAAAGAGTAGAAGTATTATCTCAGGAAGCAAGTTGACCTTTTCACTAACAAAATTGTCCTTAGGCTACTTATCATTCTTTATGGTCTGTTTCCTGGCGATCCTTGTGAATTTGTAACAGAGTGGGTGTCTTAACCATCTAACAATAAAGCTATATAACAATATAACAATAAAGCTATACATATATTACATATATATAATATATATATATATATATTTGGATTTTGGAATTGCAGAGAGAATCACAACCTATTTCCTTCCACAAAGTACATTTTTTAATGAGCTAAAACAAGGGGACAAAACCTAATTTATTTACTTAATTTAACACCGAATTGCAGTGGCAGTCAAATTGTTTTTTATTACAGAATTTACAAGTTGGACTAAACTTGAATTTGGCCTTATGGTGACTATATTCTCACTTGTATCTTTAAAAACTAAAGGTTTTATTAATGTATAAATAGAATAACTCTAAGTAATGATAAATCTACATAGTTAATGCTCAATAGTAGTCATAACCTTGTTTCTTTCTATTCCAGAACACCCTCACCTGGGTTCCATAAATATCTGAGTACAAAAATTTTATATCAGATTTTCAAATGGGCTTGGAATTCCAATATATTTAAGAATCACTTATCAACCTATAGGGATATATATACATTGACATATAAAATGTCTGATGCTATTAAGTAACATTTGATCTTTGTTATCAATACTGCTTAGAGAAAACCAAGAAAAGAAATATCTCTTAAAGCGTTTATTAAAATTGTTAATTTGAAATTTCAGTTTATACATTTAACACAGCTTTCTAACAAAACAGACTTCAGAGGTTCAGGTATTCATTTTTCTACAATGAACTTTTTTGTTTGTTTGTTTTTTTAAAGATTTATTTATGCATACAAGCTGGGGTACAGGCCAGAGGTGTGGGGTGGCGAGAGGTCCACCAGAGACAGGGTGGGGAACAGAACAGGCAGATCGACAGAAACACACTGCTGAGGGGAGGGGTGGGCAAGGCAGGAGAGGTCTGCTGCGCCATATGGGAATCTCCCTGGCCAAGTGTTGAACTCGCGTCTCCACAGCGCAGCGCTTAATCGCTGCGCCACCAGGGAGGTCCCATTTTTCTACAATGAACTTTCAATAAGTCTAAAGTACTTTCCCCCTGGCCAAGTTCATAGCACTTAGAATTTGAGGCTCCCATTCCCTTTGGCTCCATTTCTGATTTTCCATATTCCAGCTTCTGAAAAGTGGGTGTAGGCTTTTGCTGGTGACCTGAACTAGAGACAGAAAAGCATCCTCTACTGTATGGGATTCTTTTCCCCAGAACAAAAGGGAGAACAGTGTGTGAGCACCACTGGGAGGCACTGAGAGGTCCAGAGTTCACGGGGCCCTTGGCATTTGAACCAAGTCCTTGGACAGCAGCAGTGGACCAAGGCCAGCTGCCAAGTTGACCGTGGGGGTAGAATCTTGAACTGGCTTCCAGTTCCTAACAAAAGTATTGGGAGGAAAATCCTAGGGCTCTGCCAGCAGATTAGCAGAGCATGGAAATCCCACTGTATCTAAATATGGCATATTCTAACCAGTGCATCAGTGCAAAGGAAAGCCATTCTGTGCCAATTGCTGAAACAGTGAGCCTTTGTTTTCTGTGAAAGTTCATTTCTTCATACAACTTTTTTCTTTTTTTATTAAAGGGAGCATTTATAGTTTTCTGGATTGTGAGACCATGAATGGACACTCCACACAGCATCAGTGTCTAGTTGTAAGAGTGCTACATAAAAAGGAAGAGAAGTTCTTTAATCAATGCCTTACTTATTAGACATTCTTCAGCACTTCCCCTTAAAAATGCTCTAAAATACAATATATGATTCAACTAAGCAGGGCCTAGACGTGAACATCTAAGATTGAGACTGCTGTGTTTGTGCATGAGAAAGAGCAGGTGGCGCTGCTCAAAGGCATGAAGAAGGGACCTCAGCAAGACGTGCTGTGTTTGGCATCAGATCATCACTTCTGGTCCAGCTTTGCCAATGTGGGGAGTGTGGAGGAGGATAGGTATATCAAGGAGCTATTCTGAGTAGCAAACTCCCTTGCCAAATACTCAGGATAATAAGCATCAGAGTTTTAGAATTTCAGTAAAGTACTTCTACGTGCATGTAGGTGAGAAGAACGACTCTCCTAAATTTTCAGAAATGGAAAATCTATCATGGACTCTCAGAACCAGCGAGAGGAGGGCGGTACACTCACCGTGACAGCGTTTTCTTCTATCACGTATATCTGAGGGTTGTAGGTGTCAATTTCCGCAGCTGCTGTCAGCTGTACTGTCTGGAAAGTGGACTAGAACATAATGATAAAGAAAACATGTTATTGTAGGATAAGTTAATGCATGAAACTCCACAGGCTTGTTATTTATTTCCTTATGGAAAGTGGCAAGAGCAAATTTACCAACTCTGAAGACTCAAGAATCTGTGTGTGCTAAAACTTAATAAAGCCAGTGACAGGATCCCACACAAGAAATACCTGGAGGACTTTTACAACCTGGGAATGGCTGGGTGCCAAATGGGGGGTGGTGGTGGTGTCCAGATAGCAGCTAAAATCTCTGAATGATTTGAACTTAAAAACAGGGCTGAAAAGTCAGGGTTTCAAAATGAAGCTTTTAATTGGGAGAGATCATAGTCCAGATTTTTAAAACCATAATGAAATTCTTGACATAGAAAATCACAAACACAACATTTTTATATACTTAACTGAATAACTCATGTAATGAAATGGGATATCAGACTAAAAAGGGAAGGCAATTTTGCTTCTGGGTACACACGTGTAAAATAGTACCATTTAAAAGTACACTTGAACTTAACTATGCATGTCAGCACTAGCTCCCTGAGCCTGTTTTCATGCTACCTAAGGAATTATTTCAGGTCTCTAGTTTGTCTCTATCAACAATTACTGGATTTGGGGCAGTATATAGGACACACATGTATTCAGTGCTGACGTTACTAGTAACATGATTTCACATGGATTCCTTGTCCTAGTTATAGGAAAATAATGTATTTTTTGATGGACACATTATTGAGGTTTATAGTGTTATCTTTATAATGCAAATAGTTGGACCAAATATATACTTTGAAACAGAATACAAGGACCAGATTTGAAAAGTGCCTGCCTGCTAGGACTCTGCTTTTTTGGTATGCAGTGCACAAGATTCAATTTACAACATGAGGTAATTAGCAAAACTGTATCTGGAGTCAAAGACTGCATATTCAAAAAGTGAGCAATTTATTTTCTTTCCATGGGTTCAACCTTAGTCATCTTATTTTCTCAAGGTGGAAGACTGCATTAGCAGTTAATCCTGATCACTGGTCTCTTAAATATTTATTACAAGGGGAACACTGAGTAGTGATAATGGTTTCAATTGTTTTTAAGAGTAGAAGTGAATGTCAACTTCAGTTCCTATAGATTGAGGATGAAAGAATTTCCTTACACACTGATACACCGGCCCTCCCAAGTCGGGGCTCCACATAGGCTTAAAATAGCCTGCCGGGCTAACAAGCAGCGGCAGGTGTACCTATACTTGCACACTCGGAGTGGAACGTGCCACATCCGCTAGCCTTCAGCAAGCCTTTTCCTTACAAATGGCAGCCAGCAATGTCATCCATTTGTAGGCCTGCACAATCACCTCATGATGAAATTACTTGAAATGTCAAGATGACTTGCAGTAAAAGGGTGAGAGGTGGTCCCTTAATGAGATCCTTATTTCAGACAGGATCTCTTAGGTGGTCTCAGAACATCCATTTAGCTCTTGAAATAGCTGAGAACAAGGTAGGGATCAATGATTGAACTTTTGCGAAGGAAGAGGCATTGCATTTGATAGTCATTAACTCTTAAGGGTGTCTTCTCAGTTTAACCATCTCAGTTTAACCAAACTGGTTTTCTCAGTTTGACCACATTGAAAAGACAAAAATAATATACTTCTTTAGAATTTTGCTCTCAGAAATGAAACTGCTGCTGCTGAAAACCTTTGGGGAAATGCTTTAAAAGGTCTTGCAGTTAAAATGACGTAGCTTTAAACAAACTCAAGACAAACTAAATGCTTTTTACAGAGCCAGAGTGTAATTGCATTGTGATTTGCAACAGTCAGTTTCTTCCCAGCTGGCAAAGGTTGCTATGAAAACATTTGGCCCTCAAATCCATGGAGCCAAGAACCAATTGGTGAGTCCAAGCATCTAACTGCTACAGGGGACAGGGCACAGCTATGACCACACATTGCATCTTAGAGAATTTAGAGGTGTCCTGGAAACTTGAACGCAAATGCAACTAACAAGGACACAGCACTTAAAATGAGAAAAGAAAATCCAACTCCTTGGCCAAATTCCTTTATTTTTTTCCTGCCCTTTTACTTTTCTTCTTTCCATTATGTTTTTATCCAAGAATATGGCTTATATTTTTGGTTCCCAGACAAGTTCAGAGGAGCAAACTTAGTTCTTTTATTTTTACCTAAAACTGCAGAGCAGGAATGGAGTTGTTGGAGAGACCATGAAATGGTTGGAAAGTAGGGAAAAGAGTATGGTTCATGGCACTGAAAATATGTCTGGTAAATTTCTGGAGGGCCGATTTAGTCACACACAAAAAACCCCACCGACAGCTGCAAGCTCCCCAGGAGATTTCGCATTAATTTCTATTTTGCTGTCTCAATCAGAGCCAGCGTTGGTAAAAAGAATAGCTAGTCCCTTATGCAGTGAGATTTAAGGAGCATTAAATTTTCCCTCATATTTTTATAAGGAGATAGCCTTGTAAAAAGGCTATCTTTATATTTTTTCTTTTTTTTTTTTTTTAATGAGAGATTGAAATTCCAGCCATGAAAATCTGAAAATGTTGAAAGCGGGGTCACTATTGCAGAGTCAGAATTGCCAAATGGAAAACCACTCGACATGTTTTGGCACTTTTTCCAAAGTTTTCATAGAGCTTGAAATGACTTCAAAAGTTGTATGCATTCTGGGCTTTTATCAAAGAAAGGGTAAACAGGAGAGCAGAGTGGTTGCCTGGCTCGGCCCTAGGAAGATCGATCCTGACATTAGATTCATCTGATGAGTGGTTTGACATCAAGCAGACAATTAGCTGAGGGCTCACGGAATTACACAAACATTTTGAGTTGAGCATAGTGGAGGAGACTGGGATGAGGGAGTGCCAAGGCACAGTGCGGGGGGTTGGTGTGTGGGTTGGGGGGACAGAACAGGTAACCCCGTATAACCAAAGGCCACAGAGGGGATCGTGACACCATTCCCAGAGACTCTAATGTGGAATCCAGGGAGCACATGCTACAAATTTCACCTCAGGTGATTGAGGCCCAGCCAGATTGGGTAAGTTTTGGCAAGGGACACAGAGCTTTATTGCCTTCCAGGGTAAAATTGCTCTGGGTTATTTGAGTGCTGGTGATACTAAACAGATTAGTAATTTTATCAAGGGGTATGAACTTTGTGACAATAACAATGTCTGTTTACTTGCTATCGATAAACCTAATAAATACAGCTGATACTTACTGCTGCAAATGTCCCATTCCAAATTCGGGTAGACACATTAAGGAAGTATTCTCCCTTCACCTGAAGGTCTTTCAGCCAGCAAGTAATATTACTACATGAAGCGGTTCTGCAGTTCTTTCAGGTTGGATTAAAAGGGTAAAAGAAGAAAGGGATTAGTATGGAACTTTAAAAATAAATGCTAAGTCCCCCAGATGTCCAAAAATAGATGATTGGATCCAGAAGATGTGGTACATATACACAATGGAATACTATTCAGCATGGAAAGAAGATAAACACATGCAATTTGCAGCGACATGGATGGAATTAGAGGGGATCATACTCAGTGAAACAAGCCAGAAAGAAAGAGAAAAATATCGAATGGTTTCACTTATAACAGGACTATA
>PVIJ01012002.1:0-51885 GCA_004024925.1 Scalopus aquaticus
TATATATATGTATGCTGAACCAATGAGAAGAAAGCGGAACCTTTTCTAGGCCAATCAGTGGGCTGATCACGCGCGCACCGCTCGGATAGGCGCCTATCACGTGGCGAGCACGCGTCCGCCATGTTCTTGTTTACTGGTTGCCGGACCTACTTCCTCATACAGCGGGCGCCATGTTATGGGTGCGGCCGCTCCCCACAGATAACTACAGTTATGTTATCTTCTGCTAAACTCCTTTGTTTCTTGCAGAATAAACATACTAGGAATTACCCCACAAATAATACTTTCTATAATTATAAAATTTAGTTTATTTCTGTTTAATATTTTATAATTTGACAATCTACTTTTAAAATCTTTTAAAATCTGTTGTTTACAGTGAGAAAGTATTCAAGGTATGCTGTTTTCAACAAAATAAGTTACAGTCACTACATAGGTACATTTAACATTTATCTTGCTCTTTAACTACAGAAATAACTTCCTAAGCAAATTCTCAAATATCAAGAGTAGACCTAGAAAATGTTAACATATTCATCTATGTATCTGAATCATTCCATAATTAGAGCTGCTTGTTTCTCAAATAAATAGCCTGGTATAAGGTAGATAATAACCAGAAAGTGGATCTATTTTTTTCTATTACCAATACCTGTTTTAGGAAATTTTTAAATTCTTGCATTTTATTCCACAAAAGCAGAATGCAATTTTTCTTCCCCACGCATAAACTGAATCAGCTATTATGATTTACTGATTAACTTTTTCTCATGCCTCAGAAAATGTAGTAAATAGTTCTGAGAAAGGCCACTGGGAGGAGTTCTTGGTACAACTGTGAAACAAAAGACAACTCTTCCTTTTTGCTGATTGAAACCTCTGGTATTTGCTTTAAATTTTCTGTATACTTCAATTGGCAAAGATGCCTACTCTATGGGCAGAAGATACAAATATGAAATATCAAAATGTTTATTTTATCAAAGAAGCAACAGTAATCTAGGTCAATTTTTATAAAATTTTTATTACCATCAAAATTAAGGCAAAAATATGTACATCTGAAGACAGTGTAACATGACTAATATCTTCAAAAAATAATGGATTTTAAGAGAAGGGTATAAAGCTGAGGGTTTTTTATTTCAATGAAACATTTCTATTTCAGAAGCACTCTGTCACTATTGGCTGATAGTTATGAGAGTCTCGTGAGCAAATGTGTTCCTGCCAAATGTTTCTGCAGAGTTCGGAAGCTTACCTGCACACTACATCACTTTACTCAAATGACTTTGATGCTTCGTGTTGTGAATATGCTGACTTTCCCCATCTCTTAAGAAAGGATTGTTTTTACATGAATTTCAGCTTAGCAGTTATTAAGAAAAATTAAGTTTATAAATGTAAGTTCTCACAGAATTTTAGCAAAATTAAGGAAGCATTATCGTGTGCTGCCGTGTGTGTGTGTGTGTGTGTGTGCGCACGTGCATGCACGAGATCACATGTTCCAATGCATGTGTGTATTAGCACTGCTGTGTTAGCCCATTGGTTTTTATTCTCCTCACTGGAGAATTCGTTACAGGTTTGACTTCATTCAAAGGAAGATTTGGATTTAGTTTTCTGTAGAAGAATGGAGAAAAAGATAGTAAACGACCACATGAGAGAAAGAGTGAAGCTGCATTTTTAACCTTTCCTGGCACTACGTGCCTGACTTCCAGGCCTTGTGAAAGAGCCAGGCCTCCATGAGTGAGGAGCAGATGGAACAGGCAGTAGTAAGGCATTACAAACATTTTTGAAAATGATTGTACAAAGCCAAGTAGCCTGTGGAGTAGTGATAGGGGAGGGGAGATTGAGGAGAGAACTGCAACCTGACTTTGAGATTTTTCAGCAGGTGGCAAACACTACCAAATGATTCTGGTATTAAAACCGTGGAGTTGGGGGGAAGCCGGATAGAGCATTGAGAAGAGGAGCAGATGCTCCCTGTTCCCCTGCCCTGTGTCTGCCTATGAGTCCTGGCAGCCAGTTCCTACACTACACCCATTTGTTTAGCTCAAATCCTAGGCCAATAGCTACAGTAGCTCCAACCTAGCCAAAGACAGGGCAGGGCATTCTATGAAAGTACACAAGATACTATTCACACTGGTACTAAAATCCTCATTACCTTCAGGACAAAGTCCAAACTCCTTAGTATGACATTCAGGGGTTGCCGCAGTGCAGTCTTGCATAACTTTCCAAGTTGGCCCCTCATATTCATTTCCTAAAAACCACACTGCACTGAAATGATCATCATTCCATCCTCACACCACACTCTCCCCTGCTTCCTTACAATCTCTTAGCCCGAGATGCCCTTCCTGGTCACCTGCCAAATCCTCCCAGGCTCCACTGAAGACCACATCCTATGACAGTGACACCAATCCCTCTCCCTAGCCCAGATTACTCTTTCATGCCCCAATAGTACTTTGATTTTTTTTCTACATTCCATCATTTAGGTCTAGAAGTTTCTTCTTTCTCACTAGCGTGCAAGACCTTCAAGGGAAGGCACTTGGCCTGTCTCACTGGGCCTGGTATCCTGTGCTGTCCCTTATAGCTGCCACCCTGCCTGCCACTGCTGTGATAGCTGCCCTTCGTCACTGTCACTTACTGATCACGTGTTCCTGTTAAATGCATACCTGTAACCTAACCTGCACTTACTATGTGCAGGACCTCATTTTATCTACCTGGCTCAACCTCTCTATTCTCCACCCTCCATTTGTGCAAACCTGGGGTATAGTGTAGATTTTGGCCTCATCTGCAAAATGGGATAATGGTTCTGGTCATCGGGTGTGGCATACCACACATATAATGAGTAACATAGTGGGTAGGAGGTTCCAAGCCTATAGCAAAAATTCAGTATTCATTACCTATGTTTTTTGTTGTTATTGCTGTTTATTCTATGCAGCAACACTATAAAGTAGGTGTTATTTCAAACTTCACTTCAAGTCATCAGCAGTAATGGTGGAGTCAAGATTTATTGTTAGCCTTAACCAGGCAGGTGCTCTCAAGCAGTCCTGCCTGACCATGATGTTTGATATTATTTCTTCAATAAAAAGAACCTTTTAAATAATTTTATTTAATATTTAATTGATGAATAAAGATAACAGGCTTAAAATGTTTTGTGTTAGGAGTATTAGAACCTGAAAAGAACTCTAAAATCATCAAGTCTAAACTCTCTATCCTGCACAAATGGACACAATCATATTTATGCATTTAGAAAATTTACTGAGCAGCTCTAACTGTGAAAGCTGGTGTAGGTGTTGAGGGGCAGGCTGTGACAAAGGATGTGATGCATGCCCTCAAAGAGCTGACGAATCAACAGAAAGTCTTCATGTTTCTAAATAAATCAAACAGGTCAGAAAGAAATTGCTACTTAATTATAACAAATGTTGAATAATTTAGGAATAAAGAAAAAATTCTTGTAAAGAGATGCATACTAATGTCCCCAGTTGAACAAAAAATACCATACATGTGGGTATAGGTTCCATTTATATTTTGTCAGTGTACTACCTCATCTAAAATGTAAAGTTGGGCTCTATGTTTATTTAGCTAGTTCATGCTATGATTGATTATAAGTCAGAAGAATGAATATTAAAAGTACTATTAAAATATATATCAAATATTTCACACTTGTTAGAGTGGCTGTTGTCAAAAAGAGAAGAGGTAGCAAATGTAAGTGGGGATGTAGAGCTAAAGAAAATCTTGTACACTCTTGGTGCAGGTGTAAACTGGATTAACCCACTTGGAAAAAGTTATGGTGGTTCCTAAAAAAATTAAAAGTAGAATTACTATATGATCCAGCAGTTCCACTTCTGGGTATTTAGCCAAAGGAAATGAAAACAGGATATCGAAGAGATATCTGCAGTGCTTTGTTCATTGTAGCATTCTTCACAAAAAACAAGATATGGAGACAACCCAGTTGCTTACTAATAGATGAATAGAATTAAAATACAGTATCTATACAGTGGAAAATTATTTAGAAATGAGGAGATAGCCTGCCATTTGTGACACTATAAAGCGATCTAAAGGGCATTATACTAAGTGAAGTATGTCAGAGAAAAAGAAATACTATATGACACCGATTATATTTGGATTCTAAAAAAGTCAAACTAATAAAAACAGAGAGTAGCATGGCAATTAGCAGAGATGGGGCCATTGGAGGATATGTTTTAGGCTACATTTTGCAACCAGTAGGTAAGTCCTAGAGAGCTGATGCCCAGCATAGTGGTCGTAGACAATACCATGAACTTCAAAGTTTCTAGGAGAGTTGATCTTCCTAGACTTCAAATTATAATGCAAAGCTATAATAATCCAAACATAAATAACACATATTTATTTGGACAATCTATCTAGAGAGTAATCAAAAGTACACAATGGAGAAAGGAAGATCTCTTCAATAAATGGTGCTGGGAAAACTAGACAATCATATACAAAAGAATAATACTAGACCATTATTCAACCCAAAAATTAACTCAAAATGTATTAAAGACTTGGATATAAGACCTGAAAGTATATAAATTAAACAGAAGAAAACATAGAGATGATTTCAGAGATGTCTTTGGAGACTACATGTCGATGGCAAAGGAAACAGTATCAAAAATAAACAAATGGAATTACACCAAACTAAAAAGTTTCTGCATAGCAAAAATAAAAACAAAACCCTATCATTAAAATGAAAATATAATAGTCAGGGAGATGGTAACAAAATAAAGACCCTGGGTTCACCTCATCCAGATACTCACAATTAGGTTACAGAAAAACAAAGCCAATAAAACCAAACTGAGGGCAAAACTGGATGACCACAACACATACTAGAAGCAGCTTATGGGCTGAAAAGGGATTGGAAAAACTTTACGATAACTTTGTCTATAGCGATAATGGGACGGTAGACGTGTGCTCTGCTATATAGTTGTTGACTTGGGCACACCCCAATATCAGGACTGCTGAGACCCACACTGAACTGGACAAGGGTGTGCACAAATTGGCAGTCAGGACGGAGGATGCACTATTGGAGACCTGCTCGACTGGGAGAACAGAGCAAGGATTAGTGACTTGAACCTGAGGCTCTCAGTATAGAATACCTGGTGCCAGAATCGGCAGGAAGAAGCAGAACAGAGCACCTGGGTCTCCTCAAAGAAGAGGCCATTACTGGAAGCCCAGGCTAAGATATTCAAAACACCTGTCATCCCTTCCACCAGGACTAAAACAAAAAGAAATGCTTGAGCACACTGGATTCAAGCACCTGTCAATAACAGGTGCAAACACCCCAGGATAAGGCTTTGTGCTAGAAAAGAAAAGAGAACAACTCTTGGCATATGACCCCATATCAACTACAATCCATGCCCAGTACACTGCATCTAGTGCTTAAAAATAGCCTTGAGTGAAAATGGACATGAAACTCTAAGAGTCATTAAGAGTGAGGATTTGGTACAGGGGAGGACATCACTCTGAATCCCCATCACACAACTGTGCCACCCACAACACAGTAGGAAGTTCAAATTCCTGAGTTTACTGGAGAGGGTCTTCTGGCGCCTACTGCACCTACTGCCTGCTTTTATACGTACAAACCCTCACTGGAACCAGTCTGCAGATTATTTCAACAGGTGCAAAAACAACAATCTGAAAATCTATTCCTATTACAACACACAAAAAATTAAAAATGAGAAGACAGAAGAACACACCAGAAATGACAATACAAAAAATTTCTGAGAGGAGCCCCACGCCAGCAGAACTGCAGAACATAACTGAAGAAGAGTTCAAGGTAACAGTTACAACAATGTCTAAAGAAGGCAAAGAACAATGGAGGGTATCAAACAACAGAATAAAAATAAAGAAAATATGAGGCAGCTAAAATTAGAAATAACAGAGCTAAGAAACACTAGAGTAGATTTTAAAACTACAACTGAGCACTTCAAGAGCAGACAAACAGAAGCAATAGAGAGAATTAATGAGCTCAAAGCACAATGTTGGAGAGAAAAGAAATGTAGAGAGAAAAGGATAAGAATGTGAAAACAATGCAAGAGCATTTTGAAACAACTTTTAAAAAATGCCACCTATAACATGGGGATTCAAGAAGAAAAAGAGAACAAGAACGGTAAAGAAAGTTTATTTAAAGAAATAATTACTAAAAATCATCTCAATCTAGGAAAAAAAAGACATTGTGATTCAAGAAACTCAGAGTTCCAAACCAAATAATACCACACACACCAAGGCACATTATAATAAAGCTATTGACAACCAACAACAAGGACAGAATGTTAAAAACATCAAGAGAAAATAGAATAATCTATAAGGAAATGCCAATTAGACTGTCAGCAGACTTTTCAGCAGAAACATGACAAGCACAAAGGGACTGCAAAGATATATTTTAAGTACATCAAGAAAAATAATTCTAGCCCATAATGGTTTTTTTTGTGGCTTCATTTATTTTACATCATTGTTCAATTTTGTGCAATATTTAATTTCTCCTCTCAGGGGTAATACCCATAAAACTCCCCCCACCACATCACCTGTGCACCATCACCACAGTCCCTTGTGCTCATCCCACCCCTCTTGTGACCCCTCTGTCTTCCCCTCTTTTCCAGCCCATAATGCTTTATGCAACGTGTAACACTCCAGTCAGAAGGAGAAGTAAGGATTTTCACTGAGTAGGAAAAACTAAAAGAATTTATTAATACCAAGCCACGCATGAAAGATATTCTAAAGGGTTTTTAAAATAGCAACAGAACAATGACTATCAAGGCAATAGACACCTAAATCACTTAACATGGAATAGGAGGAAGAGAGTAACAATGTGACCCAACAGCAGCAGTCAGATCAAATAGTCCATCATAAACTGACTTCACTAGAACCCTCAAACAAGAATTAATAGAAGTAACACATATTCGAATTGAATTTAAACAAAACATAATAGGAAACACTAAAAATAATTTGTAAAAAAGACCAGAAAAAAAATAACAAAACAGTAATGTCTCAACAATTAACAATTACTTTAAAAGTAAATGTCCTGCTGTTCTGCTCCCCACTCTGTCTCTGGTGAACCCTCTCACCTCCCCATACCTCTGGTCTGCATGCCAGCTGGTGTGCAAAAATAAATAAATCTTTAAAAAAAAAATGGCCTGAGTTCACCAGTCCAAAGATGGACAGTGACTCTATTTTTTTAACTAGGGACCAAATTTGTAGGGAGCTGCCCAGCTCCTCCACAAGTGTTTCCCCTCAGCCATGTCCTTCCATTGTTCAGCTCTCTCCTGCCTGGTGCCTCCTGCTGTCTGTAACCCAGACACCCAGACAGCAGCCTTCAGGCCTTTCTCCCCACCTGCCTCCTCCTCTGCACCCTTTGTGTTTCTCCTATGCCCAAGGAGTGTTCCAGTTTTACCCCAAGTCCTGGAACTCTCTAGGTGGATTGTTTCTTCGGTTGTTAGATGATCCTCTCAGGATTGAAGCACATAATCTCCTTTGTTACCATCTTGAGCCAACTTCTCTGGTGGAAATGTAGAAGACAAGTATCTGCATTCATGGGCACAGTGTTCTGGAGGAAACCTTGTCCTCAAGGAACTATATTTGTCTTTGTTAAGTAAATGGAATTCTGTGGCTAAGTAAGTCATAGAACACAGATTTGGCAGATACTTGAAAGTTCCATTGTATTTTTTTTTTTTTTTTTTTGCTCAACTTGTTGCTTTTGATTTGTAATAATTTTTTGGAGACTGAATATAGTTTTAAAAGAAATATTCTGTCTAGACCAAAGCTCCTGCACTTTGTAGTTCAATGCCTGACTTCAATAAAAGTGACTTCTTCATTTTCAAACAAAAAGAATATTTTTATTTATTTAGATTTACATATTTAAATTTTTATTTAGTGTTATATTTGGCGTACTACTAACAGTACCTCCGAATATAACAAAAGTTAATGATTCCATACACTTTTTTCAGTTCATTTAAACCTTTATATCTAGATGAATCCTATGGCTATAGAGGAGCAGGCAATGAAGAAGCAGCTCTGCCAAGAGATTCATGAATTTTAAGTCTCAGGACTTTTCCAAGGCCATGAGAAGGACTCTCTCTATTCACATGGTTTCATGTAATGTGCAAAATAAGATATTTTAACTGAAACTTGTTCTGACAAAAGTTGTGGGGTACAGCTAAGGAAAACTTGAAATGCCTTAAAAACTTACAGTTCATCTATGGAAGAAAGTTGATAAAGGTTTTTCCTAATTTGATAACCATTCTAAAGCTTTACATGACATTGCCAGTTATGAAGCTGTAGGAAATTCCTTAAACTACTACTAGTAAAAAAACATATTTTGATCCATCATCCCAGAGGTAAGGCTGAATTTGATGCAGCAACAAAGTATATGTCTCTCTCTGTCCCTCCAGATTAGCGCTCCGATTTCCTTTCTTAATTTACCCTCTAGGCTAAACAAAGTTTGTTTTCTTACATTTCAAGGGGGAAAAGTATTGCTAGGAAGATTACATCTGAATTGTTCACCACCAGGTGATAGGGAACAAGCTGGCGTCACCCTCCAGACACTTGTGTTGTGAGGATGGACGTGCTGACCTTGCCCACGCTCCCTTCTGCTCCTTTGTAACTGCATAAAAACACCCCTGCCCTCTGCCAAAGGGCAGGACGAGGGTCTTCAGATACAGTCTGCGGCTTTCCTCACTTTGTCGACAAATTCAACTACTTTTCTTCTCCTCAAACTCTGTTTCCTTTTATTGGCCAAGGGAACAGAGACAGTGGCACTCTGGTAACAAATTTTTGGTCTAATTTTGGTATAGAAAATCGTAGTACAGAATCTTTGCCAAATTGAGAGGCAATTATGGAAAGTGACAGTTAAAATGCAAAAGCTATTAGAGAGATATCAGGTTACTAATTAATTAAAACATAGTATTTTGCTAGATTTACTGCCAATTGTGACATTGGTCATTTTTTAAAACTTTGAATTTGCTTTTATTTTAACAATCTTAAAATTTCACATGTAAACTTTAATTTTACATTTATGGTTTTATATTCTTTTTCAAAATATATACGTTTCAGGCGCCACAAAATCCAAATTTTCCCAGGAGACCAGTCTCTGATAAACTCCCACTTGGCTGTCCCACCTATTTATACCACCATCAGCTTCCCCATGTAAACATAAGGAAACAGAGACTCAAAAAGGCCAGGTCACATGCCCCAGATTATTCTTAGCTCAGAAGCAGGGTTTGGATTTGAGCCAGGATCTACCTCTAACACCTGCACACTTTGTCACAGGGCAGAGTCCTCTAAGTGTGGTCTCTGGACCAGCTGCATCAGATCTCCTGAGAATGTGTCAGATAACCTGGGAAGGTGCTAGACCAAATTAAAGCCCTCGAATCCCTTTGTAACAAGCTCTCCCAGGTGATTCTAATGCACTCTAAAGTTTACCACCATAAAACATACTGAAACCTCTGGTATCGAACCTCAATAAAAATCACCCCATCATCCCATCCTTTTTTAGCACAGACACCCCTGCACCATCACAATCTGTTTCATTCCCCTGGCATTAGAGCAACAACCTACGGGATATTAGACAATGGCTCTCAGAAATTTTATTCATCTTTCACTGGAATTATACCTTTATTTGCTTGCTTAGAATAAATAATTATACCAAGTAGAAGTTAATCGACGTTTAGTGTTAAGGAGTGAAATTTTCTTCTAATCCTTCAATGTTAATAGCATAGTACAAAGCTAATTTGGGGGCTGCTCAGGACCAGAACGGCGGTTAAGAGCAATTCTGAAAGTAAGGTGACATCTTGTGGAAAAAAGGAGTCACTGCACGAGAACAACTCGTGTGGTAGCCAAAGCTTGGGAGCTTGGGAAGGGAGAGTTTATTTTCCCGCCTACATACCATGGACGAACACTACTTTTGTGAAGGACGATAAAGTTTTAGAAAAATGAACTGAAAAATACATATAAAATGTACAAACATACCAAATATTTCGGTTTTAGATTCTGGTCTCTGTAAACTTCCCAATGTTGTCTCACGTCTGTCCGCAAATTGGGTGGTGTATGCAGAACAGTACCGACCCAGTTTGAGTCGTACACTACCATTTAATGGGCAAGTTCTACTCCTAAAACACCTTTGTTTTTGTAGAAAGCGTTGCCTTTGTTAGAATGTTAAGATTACAGACATGCAAGTCTACCAGAAAATGTAGATTGCGTGTTGCTTCTGAATCAATCACCGCAGAGACTAAGAGAGCGCTCATCCAACCACAAGCGCTAACAAGATTTCTGATGCAAGATTTCTGATATTTACCTGCTGTTGCATTTTGTTTTGTTTTGCTTCATTTCCCTTTCAGAAGAAGAAAAAGTTTATGTTCCTAAAACATTTCGTTGCTCTTAATTAGCATAAGGATATTTTTTTAAAAAGAAAAACACTCCACTTCTTTTTTTCCTTTACATTTATTTTTATTTGACAATTTATACAGTGGTTAAGTGGTGAGAAGTCAAATGCTCAGTCCAATGGCTGAAAAAAGACAGGTGTGTGGGACTTTATTTATTTATTATTTTCTTCTATCAATAGTTGACCAGTCAGCTGGGTGGTTAGAGACAAGGCAACCAGGAAGTAGAAGTTCAGTCAACATTGTGAAAGGCAGATAGAAAAGTTAATTTGCATCACCAAACATTAGCTATAGTGTCTAAAGGAATGAAAAAAAGAAAGCTGAAATAAAGATCAAACATTACTCAGTTGCCTAAAGATATTATTGGGAAAATGGACAAGAAATTTTCAAGCAATCATGTATGTTAATTCCGCTAGCATGAAATTTATTGTGACTCTAACTGGTTGTTTTAAAATGAATTTTCTACTAATCATCATCTCTGAAGCACAAGCATTTTAAAACTTTCAAAGTTTTTATTTTGGAAGGAGAGTGATATCTCCCAGGCATTCACAGTTTAAATGCATAAAATTATAATTAGATATTGATTGAAAAAAAATCAGCTGTTTATTTATTGAAGGTTGATAAAAGGATTTATTTTGGCAGAATGTCATGGTTTAAACTTAAAGTTAGTTGAGACATCATCTAATATATATTTCAAGTACAATAGTCTATTAGATTATATTGCTGAGATAGTACAAGTTATAAAAAGTCCCATTTTGGCCATGATACTCTTTCGGAAAATATATACCAACGTGTGAGTTTGACAATCTTTCAGTTATTTCAAAAAGTAAACTAATCATATTATCTAATTTCCTTTATTTTTACATATATACCTCTATCTATCTATCTATCTAGTAGTACCATTCATTTACATGGTTGCTAATATTTTGGAAATATAAGATTTCCCCCTTCAGGTGTAGTCACCTTAGTACACAGCCTCCTTTATACCAGGGATGCCAGTTCTGGCTCAAGGTCTACATGTGAAAGTTCCAGGGGCTTTTAAAAGCAACAATTGCTGTTTTCTGTTGCCATTCATCTGTGGGATATAAATACTCCAAAAAAATTACACACAAATGACGGAAGGAATAAAATTTTGAACTCAGCTAAAAAAGGTAATGTTTACCAGAGGGAATAGGGAAAAAGGTTGGGTGAATGGGAAAGGGAGACAGATGGGGTCTGGGCATGAGTTGTTTGGTGGAGGGAATAAAGATATAAAATACAAATATAATATAAATATAAACATATAATATAAAAATAAAATATAAAAAATTAAAACATCCCCAACAACGAATGTTAGAGAGTGGAGAAAGAGGAATCCTATTACATCTTGGTCAGAATGTAAACTGGTGTGGCCACTTTGGAAAGTGATCTGAATTTACCTGAAGAAACTAAAATTGGAAACCCTGTTTGCATACCCTACCCTTGGGTATTTATAAAAAGAATTTGAAACTGTCAACCCAAGATATTATATATGCTATAATGTATATTGCAGCTTTATGTACAATAGCTAGGACATGGAAACAGCCCAAGTGCTCACTATAGAGCATTGGATTTAGCATATGTGATATATCCACACAATAGAATGTTATGCAGGAGTGAAGAAAGACAATATATTGCTATCTATAGCAAAATGGGCTGGGTTTTACAGAATTATGTGTAATAAACCGAGTTGGGATGACAAAGACAAATATTAGACAGGGTCTCCCTGGTGGCGCAAGGGGTTAAAATCTCAGCACTATGAAGCTATTGGCAGCCACTGCAGCACAAGTTCAATCCCCAGCCAGGGAGCTTCCCATGTGGCGCAGTAGATTTCTGCCTCGCCCACTGCTCCCCTAAGCAGTGTATTTCAATATGCCTGTTTTGCTCCCCACTCTGACTCTGGTGAATCCTCTCACCCCCTACAACTCTGCCCTACACCTCAGCTCTTGTGTGTATAAATAAATAAGTCTTAAAATATATATTAAACATTTACACAATGGATAATGTGCCAAAGTAAAGAGCTTCAAAAAACTAGCAGTCACTAATAAACACAGTGAGGGGTCTGCGGTTAAGAGGGAAGCAAGAGAGAAAGGAACAAAGTGATATAATGTGGGGGGAATACATACATATATATATATATATTATATATATATATAAATTAAAAAATAATGTCAATCAAAAAAGAGATAAAGTGTGACATCCATTAAAGGAAGGCAGCTAAAGGGGAAAAGGGCAGAGCAAACACTTGAGGCTCTCATCTACTTACAGGCACAAGGCAGTGGAGTGGGTACGCCCTGCTGGGCTGACTCAGCTCTTCCAGGTGTTTCCCCTGTTGCTCTCAGGCCTGTTGTAGAAAGGTGTGCCCTAAACAGAATTTGCCCTGATCTCTTGCAACAAACTTTCTTTGCTTTTTTTTAACTTTTGTTAAAATATGTATGACATAATATTTACCATTTTAATGATTTTTAACTGTACAGTTCAATGGCATTACATATACTCAGTTGTTGTGCAACCATTACCACCATCCATTTCCAGAACTTTTCCATCCATTTTGTATCCATTATACAACAGCTTTCCATCCTTCTCTGCCCCTCGTCCCCAACCTCTGGCAACATCCATCCTACTTTTGGTCTTTGTTAATGTGAACTCTCTAGGTACCACATGTAAGTGGAATCATTTATCATAAATCATAAATGTTTATCCTCTTGTGTCTGCCCTACTTCACTCCTCATAATGTCATCCATGTTGTTGCATGTTTCATCCATGTTGGAGTTTCATCCATGTTGGAGCATGTCACTAAGTTTCCTTAGTTTTTAAGGTTGAATAAATTTCCTTTATAAGGATATACCACAAATTGGTTACCCCTTCATCTATCAATGTACTCTTGAGTTGTTTCTGCCTTTTGGCTATTGTGAAAGATCTGTTTCGTGCCATATTTTGATGACATAAGTTCATGCATTCTAGTGTGAGGGCTGCCCACCACCCTAAGAATAGCCTTCTATATCTATGGACCTCTTTACATCTTGAGTTCCATTTCCCCATGTGAACTACCAAAACCACCACCCTCCCTTACAACTTGACCTCAGGCTTATGAGCTTGGCTCTGCCAATCAGATTCACCCACCAAGACCAGCCGGGAAAGAGTTTTGGCACAGGGCATACATCTGGCTCACTCAATTACTACAGTGGTTTCTTTTGTGGGGTGTCTTCCAGGCCTTAATGCTGGCTGGTGTCCATGGCTAGAAAGCAATGTCCCTGGGAGCAATGTAAATCATAGCTCTTCTCGTGGCTGAATCTTATTATGTTGCATCACCCTCAAATTCATGTGCTGAAGCCCTAATACCCAGTAGCACATGGAAGATGACTATATTTAAGAAAAGTCCTTTAAGGAGATGAACAAGGTTAAATGACGTCATTAGGATAGGGCCTTATGTCTGACTGGTGCCTTTTTCGGAGGAGGCAATGTTGGGCACACAAAGAGACACCAGGGGACAGCACACAGAGGAGAGGCCATGTGACGACACAAGGAGAGACTGTTACCAGGAATAGACAATCCTGATCTCAGGCTTCCAGCACCCAGGACTGTGAGAAAACCAAATTCTGTTAAATCTCCAATCTGTGGCACCTTTCAATGCAGCCCTAGTCCTAAAAGGACTAGGACTTTTTCAACATGACTAGCACTGCAGTTTGGTTTTCCCTGCTGTTCCTGGGTCCTTATCCTAGAAACTGCTTCTAGGCTACATAATGATTCAGTGATCCACCTACAATCCTTTTATTGTACACCTTTCTTCTTAAAATAGCCAGTGAAGACATGGATATCTATTAAAAACCCTGAGTAGTACATAAATATTCAAAAATAATTAGATTATAAGTAACCAAATATGGGGTAGTGTATTTGAACCATGCATCAGCAGGTGGGAACACCTAAAGAATTATGTTGTGCAAAGGATATTTATTCAACAAATGCTATTAAATGCCTATCATGTACTAGTAAATTATATAATTAGTCAGTTACTTTGTCTTTATATTCTAATTTCTCTTCTATTATTTTTGTAAAATACTATATATGTAGTAAAAGATCTACAAAACATGTGCATTACAGTAAAAGCTAGAATGGTCTATTAAATTATTCTTGACTTTGGTTATTGAGGTGAAATTCAAAGTGTACTTAAATTTGATCCAACCAATTTGATATTTACCTTTAGGGAAATTTATTGGGTAGCAAATGCCAGCTTTTCATATTTGAGATCATTGATATGACAAAAATCCACTTTTACTTTGACCTTTTGTAAAGGTGCGAAGAGAGTTACATTATGAACATTACAAGATGTCTTGAAGAGTTATTACTTTATTCTGGATCTGTTTTACCTTTAGGCATTTCTCTTGCTTCCAAAGCTTGCTTATTAACTAATGTTCAACTTGGCCTAAACTTAAGGTAAAAGACAGCCATCCCCTCAAAGCCCTGCTCCCCTCCTACATGTGGGGCCAGGATGAGGAAGAATGTTTCCTGTAACTCATCAAAGGGAGCGCTATCAACATGTAGTTTAGAAAACCGACATCTACTTTCACCATTCATCTCACAAGCATATGGCATTTACTTTTATCTAATTATAAAATAGCACTTTTTATCAGGATAAATTGCATAGCACCATCATATGCAAGTAATATAAAGAATTTGACAGAAATGTTCCATGAAGGCAGTCCATGTCTATAATATAATATTCACAGAGGACAGATGACCCAGGTTTAGTCATTTCTTCCCCTTTATTTGTTTTTCCTAATCATTTTTAAAAATTACCTGTAGTTGAATCTCTTTTTCCCTGTTCTATTGGATATAATAATTCCAATAATCCAATAAATCCAATAATTGGTATGAATTCGGTATTGTTATTACTGTTTTATTATCACTTCTTATAAAATGATTTTGAAGTACTATTCTTTTAATAACTTTTATATAGATCAAGGGTTAGAAAATTACCTAGAAGCCAAACCTCACCCACTGCCTAGTTTTGTAAATAAATTTCTCATGAAAAACATGCAGGTCCGGGGGCCTCCCTGGTGGCCTAGGGGTTCAGTCTCAGAGATCTCACTGCTACGGCCTGAGCTCTGTCCCCGGCCAGGGAACTAACCCCCATATAATGCAGCAGTCCTTTCCTGTCCTGCCTGTTTCTCCCTTTAGCAGTGTATTTAAGTTAATCCTGTTCTGCTCCCCACTCTCTCTCTGGTGAATCCTCTCTCCCCCTGCACCTCTGATTTTCTATCCAAAAAGAAAAAAAAAGAAGAAAACATCCAGGGCCATTGTTTTTGTATTGTCTCTAACTACTATATTGCTATAATGGTAGCGCTTGAGTATTTGGGACAGAGATGGCAAGACCTGCAACTGGCCCTACACAGACAAATTTGCCAACTCCTGAACCAAACCATGAAAAAGTGAAAAGATAATTTAGACCAGTACTGATAAAGCATATTATAGTATATTTGCATTTGAAGTGACAAATACGAAACTTAGCAAACATACATGCTTATTTCTCTTTATTGTTCTTATTTTTCCTCTGTGTTTTTCAAATACCATATGATGAAAATGTATAAATTTTATTAAGAGGGCCTCCCTGGTGGCTTAGGGGTTAAGTCTTAAGCGCTACCACCTTGAAGGCCACCATGACAGCTTGAGTTCAATCCTCAGCCTGGGAGCTAACCCACATGGCTCAGCAGACCTTTCCTATCTCACCCGCTGCTCCCTTCAGCAATGTACTTCAGTAGATTTGCCTGTTCTGCTCCCCACTTTGTCTCTGGTGAATCCTTTCACCCTGCACTCACACTTCGGGCCTGCACCCCAGTTCTTCTCCACAATAATAAATAACTAAAATCTTTTTATAAAATAAATAAATTTTATTAAGAGGAAAAATTTTGATACAATTACTTATATACAATTACAATACATGAAATGCATACTATTCAAAGTTAGGCTGTGATTGCTAAAAGTTGTGTCATCTTAAGGGTAACAACTAAATCTTAAGGGCAACAACTGAAAACATTTTTTAGGTTTACTTTTTTCATAGCAACAATTGGGTTTATTAAAACTACCTAATTTGGGCATGGAGAAAAGTGAATACCTGCATAAAGTTGGTAGAAATGTAAACTAATGCACCACCGTAGAAACAGCATGGCGATGCCTCCAAAAATTAGGAATATAAATCCCAGCCATACCACCCATGAGTATTCACCCAAAGGATATGTAAACACCAATTCAAAGAGACACATGCATCACTATACTCACAGCTGCACCAATCCTGACAGCCATCAACCATTAATCAATAAAGATGTGATACATATACACAATAGAACAGTACCCAGCTATAAAATAATGCTGAAATCCTGCTGTAAAGAAAAACATGGACATGCCTAGGGGGCGCCATGCCAGGTGAAATAAGTGAAATAGACAAAGATACTCTGATCCCTCTCCCACCAGGAAGACAAAAGAAAACAAGCACAAACACAAGACTGTAAGAACACATAAAATGGTGGTTGTGGGGAGCAGAGGGAGAGGGAGTGGGCAAATGAAGGGGACCCATCATGCCGTGGTAGATGGAAACTAGACTTTTGGTGGCAATCATACTGTAATATATAATGACATTGATAATGTTGAACACGTGTATATAATGATTTAAATCAATGTTACTTCAAGAATAAGTCTTAAAAAAAAACAACCCTGACTTATAAAAGAATCATATTCACTGCAATAAACAAATAGCCCACCAATTATAATTTTTTTCAATGTTTTAACTTCTTATAACGTATAAAGGACCAATTCTCTGCTCTCGTACATATTAGTCTTTTGTGTTACTCTGGATGTCTAGCCTAAATATCACAGATAAAACACAAATATATTAAAAAAAAATCCAGTGCCTCTTTCTTGTAGTAATTTTACCTATCATTTTTGGAACATGTGCTCTGTGTCAAACACTACACTATCGATACTTTATATTTGAAATCTCACTCAATTTTTATTTTATTTTATTTTATTTTATTTTCAATTTTTATTTTAATTCAGTGACATTGGTTCACAACGCTGTGCAATAGTTGAGATATATTGAGATACCCATTCAGATATGTACCCCACAGCACACCCCCCACTAAAGCACCCATGGGCTCCGACATAATCCATTCAGCCTCCTCCAGTTACCGCTCTACCTCCCCCACCCGCTCAGGCAGCCTAAGTTTTACAGTTAGATTTCTAGGGTTTGTTTTTGGTTAGGTTTTATCTGCTCCTTTGTATTTTTTCTCTATATTCTACATAATAGTAAACCATCCACACTTGTCTTTCTCCTGATTTTTTTCATTTAACGCAATCCCCTCCAGTTCTACCCACGTTGTTCATTCCATCCCAAGCTGTGTACTCCACTGTGTGTACATACCACATGCTACATCCTTTTTATCCACTCATCTGTCCTTGGACACTACGGTTGTTTCCATATATGGCTATTGTAAACAGTGCAGCAGTGAGCACAGGAGTGTATACAGCCCTTCCAATCAGATCCCTGCATTCCTCTAGCAGATAACAAGGAGTGGAAGCGCTGGACTGCACGGTAGATATATTTTAAATATTTTCAGAAACCTCCATACTGTTCTTCACACAGGGCTTGACCAGTCTAGGTTCCCACCAACAGTGCTCCAGGATTCCCCCTTCTCCACATACTCACCAACATAAAAACATATTTTTAAAGAGGATAAAAATAAACCATTAGTGCAAATACAGTGAAATCATAAGTAACTGGTGGGGTAAGAAGTATATAGATATAAAGACAGATTTTTCAGGGAAAGAGATTATAGCAATAAATACTATTACATTTAATCCTCATGCTATTCAGGATGAAATAAAAAATTTGAATTTACTATATGAATTAAACTACCCAACTTCATTCAGAACACAAGGGGAACTGAAATTCAGGTGTACTGGAGTGTTTCCAGACACTTGGAAAATTGAAGGCTAAAATATATAAAGCCCACCAGAGCTAGAATGAGACGTCGGTAATGTAAAGAGAAAAAAAAAAAAAAAAGTTGAACCGGTAACAGTGACCCCTAGAGTCAAGTTGAGGGATTGACGACCTAGGGTCAGTAAAAATAAAGTGCACTTAGGGGTAAAAGATACCTCCTAACTGCAGTGAAGAATATAACCAGGAAGATAGAGAGAGATTTTCCAAGTCCTTCTAGTGTAAAATTGTTCAAGCTCTTCAGATACAGTGAATGGACTCACCAGCGGGAACCGAGTATGAATTCCTGCCGCTGTGAGTAGGAAGGAATTTGTAACAGGAAAATCTGCTACAGAGAATAGGGTTCTGGTCTCACCAGATAATGGTCCACCGGACAGGGGCTCTCAGAGGACCAACATGAAGTGTTGCCCACTGTGCTGTTAGAACTTGATGGCAAGAGCCCATGTCTGAAAGTAGCCGTGCACACATATGAAACAGCTACCCATGTAGAGTACAGTAGACAGTGCCTCCTTCACCTCCGCCAGAGTGTTTATCAGATGCCTCGCTATCAGTTCATGTATTTTGAATTAAATTAGGTTTGAAACAATCTTTTCTAATTATTCTAAGAAAATATCTGAATTCAAAATAAGCAATATGCGGTTCTATATTTTAGGATGTTATAAACAGTTTCTTAAGCTTCCACATTGCATAAGATTCTGATAACTAGAAATAAATTAATGATCTTATATCTTCTTTTTTTTTACAGTTTATTCACTAAATAAATACATTTTTAAAAACCCAAAGATGAAATATTAGATTTGTTCATTTTGTTTTAAACATTTGGGAAAAAAATTAAAATCCATGTGGAATTAAAAAAGAGAGAGAACAGATATTAAATACCTGTTTGCATGTACAGGTACAATGCAATGTTCCATAGATAAAATGGTGGGTGGTGTCTGATCAAATAAAGTATTATCATAGAAAGACATAATTCATAATTTGGTGAGACCATCTAACTGGTCTTTATAAAGCAATATTAAGCAAAGCTACTTTACTGTAGTTCATAGGTATTGCTGAAATGCTACATATAAAATAAGCTATGAAACTATACCATTTGAGAAATATTTTGCTTTTCTTGGCACCCAACATCTGGTGACAAAATCTTACATAGCAGGGCTCTCTTACTTATCTTATAAATAGATAGCTATAATGTAAATTTGCACATCTACATTTGTGTGTGTTCTAATTATCAGGGAAATGCAAATCTAAAGCACAGTGAGATACCACTTCACTCCAGTAAGAATGGTCCACATTAAAAAAAAAAAAACTGTAAAAAACAAATGCTGGAGAGGTTGTGGAGATAAAGGAACACTCCTACACCGCTGGTGGGAATATAAACTGGTCCAACCACTATGAAAAGTTTTGTGGAGTTTCCTCAGAATACTAAACATGGATCTACTATACGATCCAGCAATTGCACTCCTAGGATCTACCCAAAGGACACAAAAACACTAATTTGAAAGGAATCCTGCAATCCTTTGCTAATTGCAACACTATTTACAATAGACAAGATATAGAAACAACCTAAATGCCACAAAATAGATGAATGGATCAAAAAGTTGTAGTATATTTATACAATGGACTACTACTCACCAATCAAAAAAGACAAACTCTTGTCATTTGCAGCAACATGGATGGGGCTGGAAGGGATTGTGCTAGCTGAAATTAGTCAGAAGGCCAGAGATAGATACAAGAAAGTCTCACTCATATATAGCATATAGAAAAACCAAGCAAAAGGTCAAGAAAAAGTCAAAATTAAAAAGCTGACCATAGAACTGAGGCATACAGCAAAGGAGGGGTAGGGAGGGGGAGCAAAACAGGGGAGAGAGGAACACAAGGGAATATGGTGATGGTTCATGGGCGATAAGTGACAGGAGAACTATGGAGGCTACAATGAAGTAAGAAAAAAAATTAATAAAAAATTTTTAAATAAATAAATTTGTGTGTGTTTATGTACCATTAAACAAAATCTGCCTTTGTTTCCTTAAAGATTTTAAAATGTGTGGTAGCACCCAAAATCTTCACAATTCTGTTCCACAGGTTAAAAATTGCATGTTTAATTTTGCAGATGCTAAATTATTCTGTTTCTGATTCCTAGAAATGAGAGAAGAATAAGCAACCACCTTCCTTTCATACATGGATAAAGGTTTAGGTTTTCTTTCAAGTGGGCCCCATCTGCTGTTCCCTTTGTGTTTCGTGTTCTCTTTGAAGCACTTATATCGGTCTCTGCAAAACAAATAAAAAACACATTAATGTCACATTTGATACAAATTCATCCTCTTTTTTTCCTAGTCATTGGTCTTACCTAAGAATGAAGCTAGAGCATTCATTCATCTGGGATCTAATACCCACTGTTTTGTGTCACAAACTGGGATAGGCTTAAGAGACACCCATAAGGATAAAACATTGAAAATTTGAAGGCAAACATTTATATTTCAGTTTCAACTGGTAAGGTAAATCTGACACTCTACATAATTACAGAACACTAAATTCCACTTCTGTCCAATCTTACCACACAAGAGGAACACTGATTTTCATTAGCGTATTCATTAATAAATCAGATAGTCTTCCCAGCCCAGTGAGGACCATGAATTGACCAGCCTGGATAATAAGAGGCAAAGGACAGACTGGGCCAAAACCATCATGTCCCAGTCACAGACAAATTAGATATAGCTTGTAGTTTTAGTTAAAACAAGATCAAATGTTCAAATGTTATTTGACAGACAAAAATTCAATATAAATAATTCTTTGGATTTTCCTATTTGTTGAATAGGAAAACTGTGACATAAATTGAAAGCAATTCTACATTCGTAGTGAAAGAAAGTCATAAATCCAGTTTGCTCATACGGACTATATATTTAAGCACATGCAATAATGAAGACAGACTCCATCAATGAAAAATATTTCTATGGGATGTCATAAAATGCATCCAATTGTCAACCTATTTCAGCTAAAGCATTCAACTTAATTATTTTGATGTTTGCAGAAGATTAGATGCTTTTAACTTTTTTCCGATCTTATTTTTTGGTATCATATAAACATGGCCTATGATGAATACTTATGTGTCATTTAATGACAAATAATGTTGAATGATCTTAAAACACTGATAAATTGAAATTTTATGTAAAAAAATATTTTTAGGTAACATTGGTTTACAATACTAAATTTGACTGAGAGGTACAGGATGACATAGTTCATGTGGATGTTAAAACAGTATGCCTACCACCAATGCACCATAGTTCTCCACCATAGTCCATTCTCCCGCCCCTCTTTGCTCTCCTGCTTCCCTCTCCTACTCTGGTAGCTGCTGTTCTACAGATTTCTAGGGATTATTATTAGTCTGGTTTTATCTGACCCTTTCTTTTGTTTCTCTATATTTAATATATAAGTGACATCATCCAGTATTTGTCTTTCTCATTCTGACTTATTTTGCTAAGCCAGGTCTGTCCAAGTTGTCACAAATGGCAAGGTATCATTCTTCGTAGCTGAGTATTATTTCACTGTGTATATATTGCCATGTCTGCCTAATTCTAACATCTATCTTTGAACACTTAGATTATTTCCATAGCTTGGCTGTTATAAATAATGTTGCAATTAACACAGGAGTGAATATGTACATTCAAATTAGTGTTTTTGCATTCTTCCAGTCGATGCCTCGTGATGGAATGCTGAGTTATAAAGTAGATCAAATCTCTGTACTATTTTCCATAGAGACTGGACCAGTCTACATTCCCACCAACATTGTTATCAAGTTTCCTTTTTCTCCATAATCCTGCCAATACTTGTTTCTTCTGGTCTTTTTTTTTTTTAAGATTTATCTATTTATGCATACAAGCTGGGGTGCAGGCCAGAGGTATGGGGCAGTGAGAGGGTTCACCAGAGACAGAGTGGGGAGCAGAACAGGCAGATCGAAGGAAATACACTGCTGAGGGGAGCAGTGGACGAGGCAGGAGAGGTCTGCTGTGCCATGTGGGAATCTCCACGGCTGCGTGTCGAACTCACATCACCGCTGCCAACAGCTCCACAGCCAGCGCCTAACCGCTGCACCACCAGGGAGGCCCTCTTCTGGTCTTTTTTATATGACCCATTCTCCCAGGAGTTTTAGGGTATCGCATTATTGTTTTGATTTGCATGACCCTGAGAATAAGTGATGAGCATTTTCTCATGTGGCTGTTAGCCATCCGTGTGTTTTCTTTGGAGAAGATCATTTAGCTATCTGCCCTTTTTTCTTTTCTTTTTTTTTTTTTTTTTTTGTGTGTGTGTAGAAGAACTTGTGTGTAGGCCAGAGGTACAGGGTGTTAGAGGATTCACCCAAGACATAGTGGAGAGGAGAACAAGTGGATTTTTACTGAAATACACTGCTAAGGGGAGCAGCAAGTGAGAAAGGAGAGGTCTGCTGTGCCTTGTGTGGATTAGCTCTCTGGTCACGAATGAACTCAAACCATAATGGTAATAGTGCTGAGACTTAACCCCTAGGCCAACAGGCAGGCCCTCCCCTTTTTTTGACTGAGTTTTTTATTTTAAATTGTTATATGAAGTCTCTGTAGATCTTACATATCAACCCTTTGTCATATGCATGGTGTGTAAATACATTCTTTTGTTCAGTATGGCATCTTTTTTATTTTAGTGATAGTTTCTTCCCATGTGCAGAAGCCTTTTACTTTGATATTGTTGCAATTGTTTGTATTCTACTTTATATCCCTTGTTGTTGGAGACAATCACAAAGAAATCACTGAAGTCTATGTGGAGGAGGTTTTTGCTTATATTTTCTTCTATGAGTGTAATGGTTTCAGATCTACATTTAAGTCTTTTACAGTTGTCTAGTTTCATTCTTTTGCATGTGGCCATCCAGTTTTCCCAACACCATTTGGTGATTAGACTCTCCTTTATCAAATATATGCTCTTGACTCCTTTGTCATAGATTTACTATCTGTGTAAGCATGGGTTTTATGTCTGGGTATGCAATTCTATTCCATTAATCTATGCCTATTTTTCTCACCAGTGTTTTTCTACTTTTTTGATTATCATAGCTTTGTTGTTTGGTTTAACACTTGGCAGTGTAATACTGTAAGAGGGTGGTCCTCAGGAAAGAGGAGTGTTCCAGGTTCCCTAAACCAACCAAGGGAGGTTGGAGCTGAGCAGGAGAGATAAGAAGCTGGTAAAGAAGACAGAGAGGTGCCGGAGTCCAGCTCCAGCCAGATTAGGGTTCCCAAAAGGAGGGGAGGCGTTGGCATATGATGAGGCAGGAACAGTCACTCGTCCTGGTACAAGTCTCTTGTTTGTTTAATTTTGGTGGGTCTTTTATAAATTATAAGTGGGCAGTAGGATTACATCAGTATAAGCATAAAGAGTAAAAAAGGAGAAGAATGAAAGTAGATAAAAGGGTGTAACCTATTATCTATAGCATTAGGGTGTGTGGATCTGTTCTCCAAGATGATTTTCTCTGGTTGATGACTCATAGAGGTCAAACCTTAAATTCCCCAGCCAAGGATTCAATCCTATCAACAAGGCGGTCCATAGATCAGCTTCTGGGGTCCTTTGTCATGGATTGGTCCTCAGTTCCCCAGGCGTTCCTGGTCATACCTTGTGATGCATTCCCTTCCCCTAAGTGATCTGCTTAGAAGATGAAAGGCACCTTGTAGGGTTGGGCTCCTAAAGCTAATTGACTGGGCAGTACTTCACCTTGGGAAGGAAAGCAGAGCTTGCAGATAACTAAATGGTGGTTAGTCAGGAAGCTTAGATTTAGCAGACCCACACAGAGAGGAGAGAGAGGAAGAAAGGAAGCAGAATGGAGAGCCAGAAGAGGTACAAGAGCAGAGAGAGATGTAAAGAAGCTGTACCTGCCTGGACTGTTTGAAACAGATGTGGGTGAGAGACCTGTGGGGAGGTTAACGATGGCAAAGTGGATCTTGATTTTGATTTTGCTCTTTTCCTCACAGACTCATCTGGCTGCTTCTGACCCTTTTCTATGGGTCCCTGCCAAATGGTGTTTTAGACTGTGGCAGGCTTTCGGGCCTTGCCTTGGGCCAATCCCATTTGGGTGGACTTTTGCCCATGAGGTGATGCATAACTTTGGGTGCTTAGTTTAGAAACTATATTCTTTGTCTTTTCTGTATTATCACACTAATTGTATTAGAGTTTCTTTTCCACTTAAGGTCTTAGATGTTTTGTCCTGATGCAGCAGATGGCAGAACCTATTTAAAAGGGGCAGGCTTGGGGGTTCTGGAGTGCCCCTCTCCCTGCCCTGTAACAATACCACTAATCTCTATTTTTTTGTCAGAATGGTTTGACTATGCAGGGTCTTTTATAGTTCCAGTTGTTTTTCAGTAATGTTTGTTCTATTTTTTTAAAGAATTCCATTGAAAATTTGATTTCAATTCTATTGAAAATTTCTGCACATCAGATCTGCAGTGAATCTGTGTATTGCTTTTAGTATGCTGGCCATT
Source organism: Scalopus aquaticus (assembly GCA_004024925.1). Taxonomy (NCBI): domain Eukaryota; kingdom Metazoa; phylum Chordata; class Mammalia; order Eulipotyphla; family Talpidae; genus Scalopus; species Scalopus aquaticus. The sequence goes on from PVIJ01012002.1 coordinate 24,852, forward strand.
TTTACAATGTTGGAGTCAGAAATGATAGAGGAGAAGTTACAACAGGCACTGAAGAAATTCAGACGATCATAAAAGAATACTTTGAACATTTGTAAGGTAGTGAATTGAATTAGTAGAAAAGATGGACACATTTTTTAAAATATACAAGCATCTGAGACTGAAACAGGAAGAAACAGAAAACCTAAACAGACCAATCACAAACAAAGAAATGGAAATAGAAATCAAAGATCTTCCAAAGAACAAAAATCCAGGCCCAGATAGTGAGCTCTACCAAACCTTCAAAGATGAGTTAATATTTGTCTTACTCACATTCTTAAAAAAATAAAGAGGGAACGCTACTAAACACATTTTATTAGACAAACATTAATCTAATACCAAAACCTGACAAAGACATCACAATAAAAGAGAATTAAGACGATCTAATGAATATAGATGTAAAAACCCTCAACAAAATCTTAGCAAATCGAATCCTACAATATATCAGACAGATTATAATTCATGACCAAATGTGATTTACTACAGGGGTACAGGAATGTTTCAAAATCTAAAAATCAATCAATGCAATTTATCACCTTAACAAAAGGAAATATAAAAATCATATGATTTTATCAACAGGTACAAAGAGAACAAATTTTTTAGGGTTATATAAATTCAATACAATCACTATCAAGACTCCAAAGGAATTTTTCAATGAAATAGAACAAACATTACTGAAATTCATAAGGAACCAGAAAATACCCTGAACAACCAAAGAAATACTCACAAAAAGAGAGAGAGTTGGGCAATGTCACATGCCCAACTTCAAACTATATTACAAATCTATAGTAATTAAAACAGTATGGCACTGGAACAAAACTAAACACAGAGACCAATGGCATAGAATTGAAAGACTGAAATAAAGCCACACATCTATGGACAGTTAATGCACAACAAAGGATTTAAGACTATACACTGGAGAAAGGAAAGTCTCTTCTACAAATGATGTTTGGAAAATTGGACAGCCACATGAAAAAAATAATGAAACTAGATCGCCATCTCATAGTTTACACAAAAATTAACTCCAAATGGATTAAAGACCATAAACTATAAAATCCACTGGAAAAAAACAGGTTAAACACTCCACAAATCGGTTCAGAAACATCCTTGGGAGTTAGTCTCTGATGGGAAGAGAAGAAAAAGCAAATAAAGCCAAATGGAGTTATATCAAATTAAAAAGTTTTTACACAGAGAAAGAAACTATCAGTCAAACAGAAGACACCCTACTGAATGGGAGGATATAGTTTCTCACCACATATCAGACAAGGAGTTAATATCCAAAATACATAAAGAACTCATGCAACTAAACAAAAAGAAATAGGCAGAAGAGCTAAATGGACACTTCTCCAAAGAAGACATACAGATGGCCAATAGGCACATGAAGAAATCTTCATCATCATTTATCATCAGAAAAATGCAAATGAAAACCACAATGAGATATCATCTCACACTGGTAAGAATGGCCCACATCAGGTCTCCCTGGTGGATCAATGGATTAAGTGCAGCACTGTGGAGCTATTGCTGGCTGTGTTGGCACAAATTCAATGCCCAGCTGGGGAGATTCCCACATGGTGCAGCAAATCTCTCCTGCCTCGCCTGCTGCTCCCCTCAGCAGTGTATTTTGGTTGATCTGCCTGTTCTGCTCCCCACTCTGTCTCTGGTGAACCCTTTCATCACCCCACACCTCTGGCCTACATCCCAGCTTGTATGCAAAAATAAATCTTTTTTTTTTTTTAATGTGGAGGAAAAGGAAACTTGTACATGCTTAGTGGGAAAGCAAACTGGTCCAGACACTATGGGAAACAGTATGGAGTCTTCTAAGAATATTAAAAATGGATCTACCATATGACCCAGCAACTTTACTCCTAAGTATATATCTGAAGAATACAGAAACACTAATATGAAGGGTTATATGTACGCTTATAATCATTGCAGCCCTATTCACAATAGCTAAGTCATGAAAACACCTAAGTGCCCAAGGACAGAAGAGTGGATCAGAAAAATGTGTGTGTGTGTGTGTGTGTGTGTGTGAATGGAATACTATTCATCTTTTAAAAAGGATAAACTCCTGCCACTGTGACAACATGGATGGAGCTGGATGGGATTATACTAAGTGAAATTATTCAGAAGAAGAAAGGCAAATAACAGTTGTTCTCACTTATATGTGGAATATAGAGAAACATAACAAAAGATCAATCAAAACTAAAGCAATAATGAACTTTTAATATTTTACTGCCAAACTGAGGCAACAAGAGGGAGAGGATGGTGGGGTGAAAGTGGGGAGGAAAATGGTTCTAATGAAACATGGTGGAGGGTTATTGAGGCATTGTTGGAGGGCAGAATGCTAAAATATACATTTGTAGAGCTTTAAATTTATAACACCCAAAGCAGATACAATGATGTAAACCTACTTTGCCTCAATAAATATAACGTGGGGCAAAAAAACAAATATAAAAAATTAAAATTCTGTGATAAAATTGTTTTCTCTTTTTTCCTGCCATTACTAATACAAAGTGGGAAACAAGGTTCTTAACATGAGATTTATTATAATCTTTCCCGTTTTCAACTCTTAGATTGTTTGGTATACAAAGTTAAGTTGATCAAGAAATTTTCTTTTGGGCTTCCCTGGTGCCCTAGGGGTTAAGGCTCAGCACTACCACCATCAGCCCATCACAATGGCCTAGTTCGATTCCAGGCCAGGGAGCTAACCCACATGGCGCAACAGACCTCTCCTACTGCTCCCCTTAGTGTATTTCTGTAGATCAGCTTGTTCTGCTCCCTACTCTGTCTCTGGTGAATCCTTTTACCTCTCTCCACATCTCTGGCCTGAACCCCAGTTCCTCCACACAAAAATAAATAAAATCTATTTTTAAAAAAAGAAATTTTATCTTTGTATAACTGGATTTTATATTTAAAGTCATTGGGAACTATAAAGATAATTTATGGACGTTTCTATGTTTGTCTAGATTCATTTACATATGTGTATTTGTGTTATGACATTAACTTACTGATCAAAAATTTTTCAGCGAGAAAACAAAGTACCTGATGCCCCCATTCAAATCAGGAAAGAAGGCTGCTAGCGTCTCAAAGCCACAAACCCAGAGATGGGGGAGGAAATAGCAAACAAGCAGCTAGCACAGCTGACTGCAAAAGTGCTGAAGCTAAGGTACAACAGGGGGGAAAAGTGAAAAAGAGCAAAGAAGGAAAAAAAAATAGAACCAAACCCCTGGTGGAAAATTTTAGAAAAGGATATATATAACCAACCCCTAGGCAGGACAGCTCTTGTTCTTTAGACTGCCTGTTATGTGTATGCAAGTGCTTTTTTCTTAATAAACTTGCAATGTGAAGCTCAATGCAGAGACTGTTGACTTCAATCTGGAAGGAGTTCAAGGACCGCTGCAAGCCCGCCATCAGTAGCCACAGAACTGAAATAGCTGCCAAAATTTGTGTTGAGATTATATTGGTTTCTTGGAAGAATTTGTAATGAATTACTATCTAGTGATTCAATCCAGCCAATACAGAGAAACTTTTCTGGTGATTTAATCAAACTGCTGTAGTATGAAGTAAGAGTAAAAAAATAAGGTTTTGAGAGCATCCTACTCATGTAAGTGAAGAAAGCTATCAAATGGGAATCTAAATGTTTACGTTGATATTGTGAAAGCAACGTTAAGGTTTTGAAGATTGCTGATACCAGGTGTATTGCTTCCTTTCATTAGATATCTTGTGATGTTTGAGAACAGAATCCAAGAAACATAGTAATTACTAAATTATGAAGTTTTGCTTTTTTGGGTAGAAAACCATGTTGGCAATATTGATTTTAGGAGCTTATTGAGATAAATCTATCTTCAATTTGATTATTCCATTTGTTAAAGATATAATCACTAAGCAGATTTTGACATTCTTGGAAGAGTCCACTGAAAGCCTTGCTACTTTTAAAATTAAATAACATTATTTTCATTCAGTGATGTAGAATATGTATGAATTATTTAGTAGCTAGCCCCACTAAAATTTGTGCCATAGACAACACACACACACACATAAACACACACACGCACACAGAGTCCATTTTGTTATTTCAGTTGCTGGACTCTTAGATCACTACCTAGACCACTAGAATTCCCCCAATCCTATTTCCTAGTCTTGTTCCCCATTTTTCCATCACTGAATGCGCTCTCCTGCCCTCACCTCCTGAAATTGACCTTCCCCAGAGGTGTAACACAGAGCTAGCCCTTCACGCTGTTCCTCAGTAACTCTGATTTAACACTGCCATTGTCAAAATATTCTTTCTTATGTTATACCATAACTGTAAAACTTCCTGATATAGTCTAGGATTTTCCATGTTTGGCCCTGCACAGGTTAGGAATAGCTCTGAAGAATTAACTGAAGAACTTTGAACGCAATTAGAAGTAATCTTTAATTTTTTTAGAGGAGATGATTATATTATGGTCATATTCAATTTTTTTAATAAAGAATCTGTCTTTTGGAAATGTATATTGAATTACTCCCTTTTTAAATTACTGAAATTTGCTTTGAAATAACTTAGAAGAAAGCAGATGAAGATAGAGAAAATGTATCAATAATTATTGAATCTAGATGATAAACACTGAGGCATTCTTTATACTATGCTATTTCTCTACTTATTATTATTGTGTGCCCAGAGTTTTCCATAATCTGAAAATATTATAAAACTGTGACTGATCACATCTAAATAAACATCATTACTATTATTATATTTACTATTAATAACAAGAATTTTGTGAGGTTTTCTTAGTGAATTGATTAAGATAATAAACTGATACATACCAAAAATTTCAACTCCTCACATTATTTACCATCCTTGCTGATCTTACAAAGAACCAGTTTACAAAGAAAACTAAGAATTCTAAGGGAACAGAGAGAATGTTCTAAGTGACTATTCACTTTTTTAACTTAACTTTTTGCTAACCATAAAACTCTACCTGAATCTGTATTTCTGATTTTGTGATATAAGATCTAGGAAAAAAAAAAACTCTACTGATGAAAAAGGGAACCAAAAGGGAATCAGATTTCACAGAAAGCATTTTGATTCTGAATTAATTTGTACAAACAGAACTTTTTAAGTCAGTTTGACATAAACACTTCCCTTCAGTGACTTCAGTTTAGAGAAGAATAAGCTAATTAGGAGTCATCATTGTTTTGCTGTGATCTTTAATTTTTGAACTTAGGAGTATTTTCCTGTTCTTCCTAATATTAAAGAAGCAAAATTAAGCATTCAGATTAGCCAAACCCTAGGAAGAGTCATTGTTAAGGATTATGATCCCCATAAATTACATATGTATCAGCACAGGAACCTCTGAATACTAAGCAAAAGTTTATATTGGCAAGTCTTGTACTTATTGATCAAATTCAGTACCTTGGTTTGATATCTGTTCCATCCTCCATTTTAGCCCTCTGTCTCTAAACCTTTAGACTATAAAACCAAATCAGTGGTTACCAGAAGTTAAGGGGAATGAAGGTATTTGGTAAATCTGGTAAAAGGGGTCAATTATATAATGAGAGAAGTGGACTTTCAGTGGTGTTTAATGTAATATATATGAATATTAATTTATAATGATGACACCTGGAACCTACATAGTGTTACAATGGTAAGTTACCACAATAAAAAAATAATTTAAAGAAAAAAAAAGATGGTATATGAAAAAAGTCAATATTCCCATGTAAAATAAAATTTTCTCTTTTTTTTTTAAAGATTTATTTCCTTAATCTAGATTGAACACTCTTCTTTTTGGGGTGCCAGTTTTAATTCAAGGGTCTTATTTGCTATCATTCTAGAGACTCCAAGCTCACTCTTTTGTGCTGGGTCTTCTAACTCCTCTATGAAATTCCTTGTACAGTTGGGTTTTGGTGGGCACGGCCTCCAACAGCTTTTTGAGAGTAAAGAGCATAGTGGTAAGTTTTTGTAGCCTTGAGTGTTTGAAAATATATATTTCATTGGGAATAAATTTGAAGGAGATAATTTTCTTCAGAATCTCAAAGATTTCCTTCTCTTTCCCCTTGCTTCAAGTATTCTGTTGAGAAATCCAAAATCATCTTATCCTTTATAGATGACCTAAATTGCTTTTATTAGTTTCAGAAGATTAGAGAAACTTCTGGTCTGTACTCTGTGTTCTGAAATTTCCTATTTTATCTTTTTCTGTCTTACTCTGTGCTGGGCACTCAGTGAAACCTTTGAATCTAAAATCTCCTGTTACACAGTTTGAAATATTTTCTGAGTATTTTATTGGTGGTTTTATCCCGGCTGTATTTTCTTCTGTTGTCCCTTTCTGAAATTCCTATTATTCAGACATTAGACATCATAGAAAGAATCTCAGATTTTCTTGTGTATGTGACCTGTTTCTCTCTTACTCCCACACACTCTTTTGCTCTTGTTTTACTTTTTACATTATTTTAAGTTTTGCATAGTATCTCTGTCACATATATTTTTCTTCCCCTACCCCATACCTTTAAAGAGTGTAAAGCAAATCTTAAAGTTTAGGCTGTATAAAAAGAGCCACAGACATGATTTGTCTATAGATTGCAATCGACCAATGCCCGATCTAGACATCTTTAACGTGAAAGATAGAGATCAGTAAATATGATAATAAATAGAGGAGGAAAATAAAGATTATACACAAGGAAAGAAATTCTTTAAAATAAAGAAAAATTTTCTTCAATCGGCATTTCTTGACCTCAACATCAATCGGAAATTTGGGATAGGTAATTCTTTCTCCTGTGCTTTGTAGGATGTTTATTTAGCAATGTATCTACCCTCTAGTCAGAATTCAGTTACACTACCTTGAGTGTAAAATTGAAGTCCAGTATTGTATAATACCTTGACATCAAGAAAATTTGATAGGACTTAAGTGGCCTAACCCTAAGTTCTCCTGCTCTGCTCCTGTGGATAAGATCCCTTAAATTAAAAAACTCTCTTTTTAAAATGGACTAGGTACCACTCTTATTTATTCCTCAGTATCATGTTTCCATTCCCTCCAAGTCCATGAAATTATTCCAACAAACCAATTGCATCCTCCCATGGGAACTGGGAAGACGTCAGCCTATTGATACTACTGAGAAAGAGGTCTCTTGGGTGTGCTTGCTTCTTTCCTCTTGCGTTCAGTCTTGAAAACAAGAACACTAACAATAGTGTAGTTAGTGAAGTATCCCAAATCATTACTTACTCTTTGTCTCTGGTAACTTCTTTGTTTTAATCAATTTTCTTAGGAGTCCTGTGATTGATTACAAAGCAGAACCATTGTTGGCCTGTGGATAGACCGGATGGACCCAGTTTGTAGCACATGCATCTTGAAAGAATAACTTGAACTTATTCCAACTTTATCCTCATGATAATACTAAGATCACCCCCTCTTGGTGGGATTTGTCCTCCATTTCCTGAACATGTGCTGCATGAAGAAGCATGTTCTCTAACTGCGACTGTGCAAACTTGCTCCAAAACCTCCTCCTTTTCTCTTATGTATAGAATAAGGTCATCCCTTGGTTAGACTTCCTGTGGCCTACATAAGTTATTGTTCCTAGGGGAGACTCTTACCCATAAGGTCTTGTGGAATGTTCTGTTACTCTATCCCTTCAATAAATTTCAACTTCAAAATCAACTGCCATGATTAGAGTCCTTACTACAAAGTTTGACTCTCTTTATTCCTGGTTGTCCTTCCTATACCCAAAAGTTAATCCCAGTCATTTTGCATCATATTGTGTCTTTCTTCCCAGTCTGTAGGTATGCATGACAGGTAAAATCTGATAATCTCATCTTCCACAGTCAGTAGCATGTACTCGGCATTTCCATAACCCCATGCCAGGAATCCCTCCTCACAAGGGATGGGGAGAAGGTGAACAAACACCTTTCTCAACTAGTCACAACCAAAAATATCTCCAAATACTGTCAAATATATCAGCAGGAAGTATGGGAGGGAAGGAGTAGTGCAAAATCAACCCAATTGAGAATTACTGCTTTAGAATTTGAAGATTTCAAATTACAAAAAGAGAATATAGAGAGCGTTTAGAAGAGGCAATGTTCCAAGATATTGTGACTGAAATTTTTCAAAATGGAAAAAAGACATGAATCCTCAGATTACAGAAATATGTGTCCTAAATAAAATAAATGTGATAATAGCGATAATAACATGAACTGGCATTTGAGGAGGTTATTAAAAAAATCTCTGAACTTCAGTCTTCTTGTCCATAAAATAAGAATGGACACTGTTGATACATACCTTATAATTTAGTTTAAGAATTAAGAATTATGAGAAGCTTCTCCAATCTAATGATTTGATAATGACACACATTATGTAATAATTACTGTTTCACTTTAACACCCACAAAAAAGTTTCCATTAGGACATAGCTCAGAAATACTTCCTTTTATTGATATTATTATCTTTAAAGTCATTCCACGAAGTTTTGAAGCCACTGAACTAATATTCTAATTTTGGAAGCTGCTATTTTAATAAAAATGGCCTAATTCCAAAAGATGATGAAGGAAAATTCCAATTCTTTACAACAAAGCAAGAACATTCCATGAATTACTTAAGAAGGTCTTTTTGCACACTGATGATAAATCAGCAATGAGGTGGAATTAGTAAAATAAACAAAACCCAACTTCCTCCTTCATGCCTTTATACAGTTCCTCTTTTTGTTTTCTAATTTTTTTATTTGTGTATAAGAACTGGGGTTTAGGTCAGAGGTTTGTGTGGGTGTGTGTGTGAGAGAGAGGATTCACCAGAGACAGAGTGGGGAGTAGGCATATCAACTAAAATATACTGCTGAGAGGAGCAGCAGGCAAGACAGGAAAGGTCTGCTGCGCCATGTCAGAAGTGAGAAGTCTGACACACTTTTGGACTGTGTAAACACTAAGAGAGGAAATAGTTAAATATTTTATATTTAACAGGAAAAGTTCTGATGTTAATAGAAGATTCTGTTTTACCAGTTAACGCTTCCTTATCAAGAACTTTTACTTTTCAATGAAAAAAAAAAAAGAAATTCATCAATACCAGTTCTTCTGGAAAGTTCCACGAATTCTTAATCCTAAGATCCCAGGATCCTGGATACCTATGTTTCCCAGGGTTAAAGTTTGAACCCATGAGAGCCTCCCTGGTGGTGCAGCATTTGAGCACTGCGCTTTGGAGCTGTCGGCATCCCATGATGCAAGTTCGACGCCCAGCCGGGGAGAATCCCACATGGTGCGGCAGACCTCTCCTGCCTCGCCGCTGCTCCCCTCAGCAGTGTATTTCTGATCTGCCTGTTCTGCTCGCCACTATGTCTCTGTTGAACCCTCTCACCACCCCATGCCTCTGGCCTGTACCCCAGCTTGTATGTATAAATAAATAAATCTTTAAAAAAAGAAAAAGAAAGTTTGAACCCATGAGATACATTAGGCCCTTACCATAGCATCTACCTCTTTTTGTTTACTCTAAAACTTACAATTTCTGTTATTTGTAAGCTATGTAATTTTGAACATGTCCAAAAATATATTTAATTAAATAAAAGAAACTAAACTTTAATTTGTGTGAAGTAATTTGCTACAAAACCTAGAAATTGGGGGGGGGGTGTTGTTTCTGTTTTTTTGTTTTTGGTTTTTTTTTCTGTTTTGTCTTTACAATTCACTAGGGTCAGAAAAAAGTTTTCAACTGAATTTTCCCTAACCAATGAATAGCAAATCACATAAGTGAATTTTTGCTTATTATGTCAACAACTAGTTCTCAATCAAGCAGAATATTTATCATATATATTTTTGTAGACCAATGACATTTTCTAGTTTTTTATTGAATTTACCCTAAAGGTAGTCTAATTTTGTATGACACCTATCAAAATGAAGTTTTAAATTTCATTTGTAAATATATGTGTACATTTATTATTCTTAAAAATGTTATAAAATTTTGCCATAGTATAATAATATAGTATAATATTTACCATATATTTATACACATATGTCTATGTGTGTACATATGCATATATGTGCATGTATGTGTGTGTTTGTGTGTGTGTATATATATATGAATGTGTTAATGTTGGCTTACATCATTATTTGTATTTTAGAGGTATAGGATATTCCCCTTCAGGTGTTGCTATTACATCATGCCCACCATCTAAGCACCCACAATTCATCCCATAGTCTTTTGGGCTCCCTTCTCACATTGTTCTTCTCACATTGTTCCTTCTCACATTTCCTCTCTCCCTCCCCCTCTAGATACCTCGGTTCTATAATCAGCTTTCTAGATGTTGCCATTATTTTGGCTTTATCTGACTATTTGATATATCTGTATTTCACATACAACTGACACAATTTGACATTTGTTTTTCTCCTGATTTAGTTCACCCTCATTCCATCCATGTTGCCACAAATGATAAAAGTTTATCATTTTTGACAACTAGGTATTATTCCATTGTATATATACACCATACCATACATTCATCTGTATTAGAGGACTTAGATTGTTTCCATAACTTGAGTATTGTAAATAATGCTGCAATGAACATAACAGTGTATGTTTTCCTTTAAATTAAGTGTTTTTGTATTCTTCAGGTAGATACCTAAGAGTGGATTTGCTGAGTCATATGTTAGATACATTTTTATATTTTGAGAAAGCTCCATATACTACACTCTATACTGCTTTCCAGAGAGGTCAAATAAGTCTACACCCCCACAAAAAGTATAAGAGTTTTCCTTTTTCTTCATATCTTCATCAACACTTGTTTTGGTCTTTTTCACATGGGCCATTCTCACAGGTATGAGATGCTCTCTCATGCTTTTGATTTACATTCTTTGATTATAAATGATGATGAACATTTTTTCATGCACCTGGGGGTCATCTGTATGTCTTCATTGTTGTTGAAGTGACTGTTTACCTCTTCTGACCACTCTTTGATTGGCTTCTTTGTTTTCTTTTTATTGAATTGTGTGAGTTGTTTTTAGATTTTTGACATCAGCTCCTTGTGAGATGTATGTTGAGTGCAAATACTTTCTCCCATTGAGTAGAGTGTTTTTTTCTTTTCTTGACAGTTTATTTCAGACGCTTCTTAATGTAGTTCCAGTAGTTTATATTCTCTTCTGTTTTCCTTGATGCTGCAGATGAAGCCTCAAAGACATCTCTGGAGCTTAAGTCATGGAGTGCTTTGCTTGTTTTTTTCCTATGTATTTAATTTTTTCAGGTCTTATATCCAATTTTTTATCCACTTTGAGCTGATTTTTTTGTGTACAGTATGATATGGTATTCTAGTTTCATTCTTTTGCATGTTGTTGTCCTGTTTTCCCAACACCATTTATTGAAGAGGTTTTCCTTGCTCCAGAGTATATCCTTGGCTCCTTTGTCCTAGGTTAGCCATCTATTAATTTTTGGACTGTCAATTCTATTCCATTTGTCTGTGCATCTGCTTTTGTTAATACTATCCTGTTTTTGATTATTATTAGTGTATAGTATAGTTTGAAATTTGGCTGCGTGACTCCATCATTCTTCCTTTTTTTACTTTTGTCAGCATTATTTTGGCTATTTGAGGTCTTCTGTGGTTCCATAAGACTTTCGGTGATGCTTGATGTTAGAAGAGGCATACATCAACTATTAAAAAGAATTTGAGCCTTATTCACTCTTTTTAAAGTAGAGTAAGTACAAGACTTTATAATTAGAGCCACCATCTATAGATATTCAGGAGCACCTGGTATTGAGCTGGGTGGTGTGTAAAATAAACATTATGAGTAAATGTTTATCATTCCACTTATAAACTGAAAACCTGAAGTATAGAAAGGATAAATAACTGTTCAAGATTAGCTAATGGCAAAACTCAGGACTAACTGAGAGTCAATATTCATATACATACACTGTTCCAAGTAACTTATAATTACTTTCAGATGTGACGCACAAAGCTTTCCGTGAAAAATATCTGCTTTATTAGCATGATTCCTCCTTAAAGAGAGCATAGAAAGACAAATTTACAACAGTTAGAACATGACTAATGAACAAATGGGAAACTATCCCATCTGAGAGCAGCCAACTTGCCTCCATTTAAGTCAGCATTTTGTAGATGGTAATACCAAGGCATGCAACACTATGGACAAACTCATAAGCATAGTGATGAGTTGAGGACAGCAGACATAAATCAGTGTCGTTTATATGATTCCATTTATATAAAGTTCCAAAAGAGACAAAGCCATTCTATGGTGCTACAAGTCAGGGTAGAGGTGCTCTAGGAGCATGGCGGTGACTGAAATGAGCTTCTGGTTGCGTCCTGGTGCTGGTTTCCCTGGGCATACCCACTTTGCAGATGAATGGCACTGTGCAAAATGCTTTGTGTGTGTTTCTGTCAGGATGGTATACAGTATATACTTCAACAGACTTATTTAAAATGAATATATTTTCTGGTGCTGGAAAGCACATGATTTTTTTTTAATTACACAAGTATGTTTGATTCTTTGTCAAATGTTCAAATAATGCAAATAAACCAAATGAACTCTTTGTTCCTTATTCCGTGAGCCCTCTTTTTCCAAAGATAATTGCCTATATGCCAAGCCATTTTTTTCCATCCAGTGTTGATGTGATAGAAATTGAAATAATACTTTTCAAATCTTGTAACTATGAAGATATTCATCACACAATTTATGTAAAATTTGGGAAATACTTAAACAGTCAAAAATATTTTAAAGTAAAATGGAATACTCATTAATATAGCTAGAAAGGCCACATTACTAAATAAAATAAAGCAGGGTATAATTAGGTAAAAAAACGCAGAAAAATACAAATGAATTCTTATAATGACTGTACTGAGAAAGGGAATTACATATATAACTCCTTTTGATATGCTATATACTATATTTTACTGAAATGTCTTTATGCTAATAGTAAAGAGTTAAAATTTTTAAAAATACAGAACCCATAGAGAAGTTCTTGAATGTTATACACACAAAGAATAAAATATAGATTGTTCTATAATAAAATAATTATTATTGAGAAATTCATAACAATAAAATACCCTTTACTTCCTTCAAATTAATTTCTAGGATGTGATCTTGTGATTTTTAAGAAATATATATTTGGTTCTTGTTTGTTTCTGGCATAGAGCTCCTAAGTGATAAGATTGACACTAGTGTCTTTCGTTCTGTGAGTGAGGTGACTTTTGGAAGTATCTAAGGCTAGGGGCTTGTGGTCAGCGGGGTCAACTAGGTGACTTACAGGGTTGTTATTTTCAATGCTAGCTCCACTTTCAGGGAGTAGCAAGTAATCAGAGTTTGAAGTAATTGACAATAGCCAATGAATTAATCAATGAGGCCTCCTTAAAACCCCTAAGTACATGTTCTGAAAACTCCCAAGTTAGTGAACACATGAAAACTTGGGTAGATAGCACAACTGGTGAGGGCATGGAAGCTCTGTGTTATTTCCTCATACTTTGTCATCTCTTCAATCTGAAAGTTCCTTTTATAATAAACCAAAGAGTTAGTGACTAAAATGTTCCTGTGAGTCCTTTGAGCTAACCTAGCAAATTTAATTGAAGGAAGGGATTATTGGAACCGCCATTCTACCACAGTTATCACCTACCACATTCTACCACAGAAGCGTGGTGATAACCTGGCCTTGTAACTGGGAGTTGGGGGCCAAGGAGGTTGGGAGCCTTTGTTGTGGGACTGAACCCTTAACCAATGAAATCTGATGCCATCTCCAGGTAGTGTCAGAACTGTTTTGAATGGTAAGACACATAGCTGGTATCCAAAGAATCACTCCTAGTTGACGAGTCCTCAAATTTGGGATTGGGTCCTAGAACATTTGTAAGGTATTGTAGTCCTCTTGCTGTCTATTTCTTTAGTTTGTAATTATCTTTGTAAAAGTGTAGTCAGTCTACTTATATCAAATGTACCTGCTGTAGGTGCTTCAATCCAGTTTTGGTAGAAACCAAAAAAAAATGGGAAGATTAAAGAACATCTTCCAGTTAAGGAAAAAATTGTATCTAAGGTTGAAAAGATAAATATTAAAAAATAAATATTTTTAAAGGCAAACAGATAATGAATCCTGAAGGAATTTTACTTTTATACTCTAGAGTAGAATATTTAATTACCAATCAAGACACATAGTTTAGGGCCTCCCTGGTGGTGCAACGGGCTGAGTGTCAACACTATGAAGCTATCCCCAGCCAGGGAGCTTCCCACATGGCGCATGCCTCCTGCCATGCCTGCTGCGCCCTTCAAGAGTGTACTTCAGTAGAGCTTCCTGTTCTGCTCCCTACTCTGTCTCTGGTGAATCCTCTCACCACCTATGGCCTACGCCCCAGTTCTTATATGCATAAATAAATAAATAAATCTTAAAAAAAAAAAGACACATAGTTTAGAAGGTGCCCTTCAGAATCTGGAGTTTTCATACAATCTTTCCTTAAGAAATGCATTTTTCTACCTTCTGCCTGTAGTGAATCTGATTCAGTACAGATTTTCAACTCTGAGTGCGAGACTTCATGCTTTTGATGATGTATTTCCTCTAGAGTTAACATGGGTTTCTCAAGTGATCATTTTGGTCTAGACATCCATTTACAACAGATTATATTATTTGTTTTTTGAAGGAAAATGGCAAGGTTTCAGAACTGCTTCCCTGAACCATTGTTATCATATTACTTTTGAACATGAAATTGTTAATTGCAATAGATTGCTCAAAAGCAAGTTCATGTCTTTGTTTTGAGCTGATAATTAAGTGAACAAAAAGATTTTGTAACAAGAGCGTAACAAATTTTATGTACATCGGGGACTGTTTTGTTTTCTTCTGATGTTTGCATGGTCTAGCGATTTGTGTTAGCAGTGACCCGGTGAGGAGAGGACTAGCCTGGGAGGAAAGGATTAGTCAGAAGTCCACAGCAGCATTTTAGAAGACAAGATGTTGATAGTCTAATGTCATAATAGCAGATGTAATACATGTTCCACATCAGGCATATTCCATTTTTGAATTTAACAATATATAGTGCTCATTGTGTCCCCGTTACTTGAAAATTAGCTGACCTATTTCTCTTTAGATAATTTTGATCCCCATACAGAAACTTCCCTATCTTGCAAAAAAAAAATTCCTTGGCCCTTACATTTTCCTCCAACGATGCCTTTCTCTCATCTGAGCCAGGCACTTGGAGCTTCTTAAACAGTGATCCTCATTCATGGCCTTCATTCCTTACCCATTCATTGGTCACTGCCCTAGAAACTCACTGAAATTGTTAGCATCATCATTTCCATCTTTTGACATCTCCAGTTCCTCAGGTCCATTTGAGGCCTTTGTTGTATCTCACACCATGATTCATTCTTAGGATTCCAATCAGTTAAATCAGTGGTTCTTAATTTACTGGGAGTTATGGATGTAATACATTTAATCAAAATCATGAATCCTTCCGGTGAAAAAGGAACCCTCATACATTGCTGGTGGGAATGTAAACTGGTCAAGCCACTACCGAAGCTGTGTAAAGGTTCCTCAAAATACTAAAATGTATCTACCATATTATCCAGAAATTCTACTCCTACAAATCTACCCAAAGAAAACAAAAACACTAATTTGAAAGGAAACCTGCATTCCTGTTTATTGCAGCACTACTTACAATAGTTAAAATACGGAAACAACCCAAATGTCCCTAAATAGAGGAATAGATCAAGAAGATTTGGTATCTATACACAATGGAACACTACTCAGTGATCAAAAAAAAAATTCATGCCATTTGTAGCAACATGGAATAAGCTGGAAGGGATTATGCTAAGCAAAATAAGTCAAAAGCAAAAAGCTAAATATCAAGTGATTCACTTATAGGAGGAATATAGAGAAATGGAACAAAGGGTCAGAAAAAAAAAGACAAACTTGGAAGCTGACCATAGATCTGAGGCATACAGCAGGACAGAGGGAGAGAGAGGGATCAAAATAGGAGAAGAAAGAGCACAGGGACTATGGTGATGGATTACAGGTGCTATGGTGGTAGAACTATGGAAACTACACCTGCGAGGAGAAATCAAATACTGTACAAAAATGAACAATGGTATTATATATATATAAACACGAATTCTTTCCTGAAAACAATGAAGCATGAATAGTAATATATATGTATATATACATGTGTGTATAGAGAGAGGTATATGGTATAGGTATGTCTCATTCACTTTCACTTTCAAAGGAGAATCATGAATTCATAAGCTGGTTGTGTGCTTTTGATGTGAAACTAAAAACTGCAAACTCTGAATCTTTCTTTGCAATCACCCATTATTCATGCCTCAAGGGATGGTTCACAGACACTGTAACATCTTTCCTATCTTCATACAAATCTAGTCCTTCCTCTAGCTTTTTTTCCTTCCTATCTCTGTTTTATAGTTCTAATGACCAAAAAATAGCACAAGGATATCAAAGATAGACTTTTCTTGAGATTTGAGATTAATCTGAAGTCCTACTGTGTGTCAGAGTTTCAATGAGGTTGCTTACAAAAAAGTGAATGTGTGTCTCTGAATAGAACTTTCATTTGGGTGTATGGGAATTCTCTAGGAGTCTTGGACACCTACTTTCTGATTCTTTCACAGCTATTGAGAGTGACTAGGAAGTTCAAGAGTATTTTCAGTGCTTCCTTGGCAGTGTAGGGGTTAAGTCTCAGCGCTATCAACCTATAGCCAGGGAATTAACCCACATGATTCAGCAGACCGCTCTGGTCTGGCCTACTGCTCCCCTTAGCAGTGTAGTTCAGTAAATCTTCCTGTTCTGCTCCCCACTCTGTCTCTGGTGAATCCTCACCCCACCCACACCTCTGGCCCGCAACCCAATTCTTCAATAAATAGATAAATAAATAAATCTGTTTTTAAAACTATATTTTCTTTATGATTTCTTTGTTTTCATTTTTGCTTTGTAGTAAAGATCTGCATGCACACACCTTATATTCAGAGGAGGGATTGGCTGCACTGTTGAAGGTTTATTTACATATTAAGCAGTCCAGTGTGGCCTCTGCATAAGTTATTCATCAGAGTGTTATTGGTCATCATAACTGCTGCTGCTCCACAGCTCACAGGTTTCAAGATGGAGTTGTTCCATTAAACTGAGAAGGAAGTTTGTGAGGATGATAATGTCCATACTGAGAAACTGACCTCTCACTCAAATGTGCTTTATGTCAAGTTCCTGAGATTTGACATAGGGAACTTTTCTCTGACTAGATGCAGACAGGCAAATGAAATAGTTTCAATATCTCAAAGGGCTTCCTTCTTCTTTCTTCTCCTTCTCCTTCTTCTTCCCTCTCTCTCACTTTCCCTTCATCCACCTCTCTGCCCATTATTGGTAGAAGCTGAAATGATTGAAGACTATCATCTGAGCAAACTAGTTTGAATAAAACAGACCCCATCTTGCTTATAGTGGCCATGTTGATACTTCTGAGTTAAATGCTAAAGTGGCCTGACTCAGCAATCAGTAACTGAAAGAAACAGGAGGGATCTGCTGAGTGATTCAACAGCACCCCTACTGCAGGCTTTGGTCTGAAGACTCTTTTCAACCAGGCATAGAAAGACAAACTTAAGAAACAATCCAAGAGTTCCAAAACAAAAACCCTAAGCTCACACTTCGCTGACTAACCCTTTCAGTTCCCCATATGTCCTGCCCCTGGTGGAGCACACCCAAGGGACTGCCACTTGGCTGTGGACTCATGCCATGACTCCTATTGTAGAGTAAATGATTTCTTGACAATCTTATAGCTTGATTATTTCTCAACTGACACACCTTTGTCAAGGATCAGGAGGCATCAGTCACAAGGTTCTGTGAGAGACATGGGCATATGATTTACCATGCTTGAAGCCACACAACACATAGATATTTCCAGAAGCAAGATATTAGGGGGTGTACCATTACCCCCTAATACCTTGAGTATTACCTTGAGTCAAGGTAAAACTCAAACTCATTACTAAATCTTCATAGGGATCAGAGGGAAGAGGGTTCCAAGGTTCTTCAAAGAGGATGAAAGGAAGTCAGACTGAAGAAATGCCCCAAATGAAATGCTCATCAAATGTCAAATAATAGGAGTATATGAGCCAAATAGGACTCAACACTTTTATTTGACTGACTCAGTATATTGTTATTTTTCTAATTAAATGCTAATATTTAGAAATTGAGATTTCACCTAAAATATCAAATTCTAGCTTCCCTAGAAAAATCTGAAGGGAGCCTGCATTCTAACACAGCAGCAAAGGCAGAGCTGCAACCTGACACAGTATGCTGTCCCTATGGACATTGGAATCATTTAGGTTGGACTCCTGGCCCGTATCTGAGGTTCCCTTTCCAAGGTTCAATGACTCTCACAGTTTAGATACCATATTTGTACTGTCTTTGTGTTGGATAAACTGAAGCAGTTGCAAAGGTGTTAACGATGCAGGTGCTCCTGTGTGCCTTTTTTTTTTTTTTTTACCACAGTGCACACTGACTTTGTGTAAAACATAAAACAAAGAGTTTTAATATTTGTTAAGTAGTGTTTCATAAATCATCTGCTTTTTATTAAGAGAAAATATGTTCTTTAATCTCATTCATTGGATTGTTTATTCTTTTTTACATAAAGTACCTACCATGAGTCAGTTGCTGTTCAAAGTTCTAGAAATACGTCAGAGTATAGTTCCTATTCTAGGAGGCCTCATTTTTTGTGAAAAGATTGCTAAGAAATAGTTTATGATTGACTAGAGTGAATTATATTAAGCAAGGGAAAGTTTACATTCGATACAGCTAGATTTTCCTATCAATTAGCCCTATGTATAATATGTAGAGAGTGTTAAGATATATACTCACCCCATTCCCCCCAAATCAAGCACAATTCCTGCCTTCAAAGCACACTCAAGGGCTGCTTTAGTAACTGCATCTTCCCTTTCAAAGCAAAATCTATAAGATAGAAACTGAAGTGGAAGGTCAAGTAATTATCCTGATAGTTCAGACATTAACTTGACCATCTGCTAAATCCCTTAGGTGACAAGTTGAAAATCGAAAACTATTCTAAGATCTGCTTTTACTGTTCTGAACCAATTTGTAGACCCCATCTTGCTGCACAAATTTTTTTGTGATATGTGGATGTCACTTTACTAGTAATTATGAGTATTTTACCCTACTCATCTTTCAATTACTTATTTCTTTAAATGAGAAATTTTCTCTATGGTCAAAAGAAAAGTCGCTTTTTTCATTACATTTTCCATCTGTCTCTGTTGAAATTAATACAATGAAAAAAACGTGTCTCATATATTAAAATAAACATTTTAAAGGGAGATATTTTAAATCTTTGTAGATATAATCAATAAATTGATCAAGGTAGATAGATAATAGGTAGGTAGATAGATAGCATGTAATACATGTCTAAAGCACACCTATGAAAATGTTTAAAATCTTATTTCATAAAACACTATCTGAAATAATATTAACTTATTGAAACTATTATAAGCATGAATCCCCTTGAGGCTATTTTCTGTTTCAGTCAAATATTTCTCACCAATAAGCTTTTATTTCATTATTGAATAGACTCTTCACTTTAATAAAAACAGCACTCCAGCTCTCTAGGTAGTTGTTAGCAAAATCTACTTCAGTTTTCCAAACGTTGCAAATATTATAATTACTATGCTAAGTGCAATTTACTAAAAATAGGATATATTTCTTATTCTTTTTTACATAGTATTATTGCAGAATTCCAGGTGCCCAGTATGCCAGGTATTTTAATTAAAATTATTTGTCTTTGCCCATACATCAAAATGAATAAAATTGAAAATGTTGCTTCATAATTTTCCTGAAGTCATTGAATATTTTGATTTGTTTTTCTAGTAGACAAAGAAGTATTGTGTTTACATGCACAAATAAATACAATACACTCAATCAGAAAAGGGACAGTACTGAAAAGGAAATGATACTTAATCAGATGTATCTGTCTTTCTGATAAAGGTGGAAAGCAATGGAAAAGGGATATTTTTTTAAAGATTTATTTATTTAAAAAAAAAAAGATTTATTTATTTATGCATACAAGCTGGGGTACAGGCCAGAGGTGTGGGGCTGCAAGAGGGTTCGCCAGAGACAGAGCGGGGAGCAGAACAGGCAGATCGAGGGAAATACACTGCTGAGGGGAGCAGCAGGAGAGACAGGAGAGGTCTGCTGCGCCATGTGGGAATCTCCCCTGCCAGGCGTGGAACTCGCGTCGCCACTGCTGACAGCTCCACAGATCAGCACTTAACCGCTGTCCCACAAGGGAGGCCCAGCAATGGAAACGGGATTTTAAAAAACAAGTACTATGCCATGCATTGTTAAGCAATTCATGCCTTGCTTCTCTAAAAGGAGAGGCAAATTCTATCATTTTATTGTAGTTTTCTTGTATTTTTGTCTTAATTTTTTTATTTTTTATTATTTACAGGAATTTTTTTCCCACAATCATTTTTTACAACCCTTTGACATTTTCTCGCTTCCCCCGCCCTCTTAATCTCAGAAATCTCACTTCAATTGCTTGTGTCTGTTAGTTTTTATAAGTATTGTGCTTTGTCAAATTGTCTGCTATGTAAGTGTCCAATATTTGTCTTTGTCATTCCAACTTGCTTTATTTTATATAATTCCCCTTAACTCCTTCCATTTTGTTGTAAATTGAAACATTTTTCTTTCCTTATGTTTAATAATATTCCATTGTGTAGAAATACCACATATGTTTAATCTAATCCTCTATTAGTGGGTACTTGGGTTGCCATGTTCTCGCTATTGTGAATAACACTTCAATAAACAGTAAGGCATATAATTTGGGGGGTTGATGGTTTTATGTTCTTTGGATAGATGCCCAAGAGTGGGAATTCTGGGTCATCTATTATTTCCATTTTAGTTTTTTAAGGTATTCTAGGTCACTTTCCAAATGTCTGCACCAAGTTCCAGCCCAATCAACAATATATATCTTTTTCTACATCGTCTCCACCACTTGTTTTGGGGTTGTTCTTATTTTTAAATAAAACTAACTGCAGCAGGGTTTTCCATTCTAAACAGAGCATCCAAGCAATCCACATATTCTTCTCACTCCATAACACCTATCTTCCCAGTCCAAACATAACTGGATTTCTTGTTATTTAAAAAATAATGCCATATGTTCTAATTCCAAAGTGACAAATTTTCTTAGGATCTTAGTTATCAATTCAGAAAACATACATACACATATACTATTACTATACATATATAGTAGTCATATTTTAATAGTATAAACACTGCAACTGATATCTTTAATTCAAAGAAAAATAATGTTTTTTGCAATGAGTTTTCCATCAGAACACAGGTGTTGTGAAAGTCACAGCTGATCCAAGTCCAGCATGGGAAAGGAAATGATCATTGGACACATGGATCTGGGTAAGTCTACCACTGCTGATCATCTGCTCTATAAGCATAGCTCAGACAAAAGAAATATTAAACAATTGAGAAGGCAGTTGCTGAGATGGGAAAGGGCTCTATCAGGTATGCCTAGATCTGAATAAACTAAAAGCTGAATGAAAACATGGTATCACCACTGACATCTGCTTAGGGAATTTGAGACCAGAAAGTATTTTGCGACCATCATTGATGCTTCAGGACACAGCGATGTTAGCAAGAGCAAGCTAACAGACACATCTCAGGCTGACTGTGCTGTACTGATTGTTGCTCCTGGTGTTGGTGAATTTGAGCCAGATGGGCAGACCTGTGAGCAAGTTTGCTGGCTTACACACTAGGTGTGAAACAACTAACTGTTGGTATTAAGAAAGGGATTCTACTAAGTCTCACGATAGCCAAAAGAGATACGAAGAAACCCCAACACAGTAGCAGTTGTGCCAGTTCTCGTTGGAATAGTAACAATATGCTGGAACCAACTAATAATGGGATGTAGAGTCACCCATAAAGATGGAAATGCCAGGGGGCCTCCCTGATAGCACAAGGGGTTAAGTCTCAGCATTATGAAGCTAACAAAAACCACTGCAGCATGAGTTGGATCCCCACCCAGGGAGCTAACCCACATGGCGCAGCAAACCTCTCCTGTCTCTCCACTGCTCCCCTCAGCAGTGTATTTCAGTCAATCTGCCTGTTTTGCTCCCTACTCTGTCTCTGGTGAACCTTCTCACCTCCCCCTCCACACCTCTGGCCTACACCCCAGCTCTTGTATGCATAAATAAATTAATCTTGAAAATAAAAAAAGATGACAATGCCAGTGGAACCACACTGCTTGAATTTCTGGATTGCATACTGCCACCAACTCATCCAACTAAAAAGCATTTGCACCTGCCCCATCATGAAATCTACAAAATTGGTGGTATTGCCCCTGTGGACTCATTTGAAACTGTCTCTCACATAAGTGACATAGTGGTCACCTTTGCTTCAGTCAACCTTTAAAGTTAAGCAAAGTCTGCTGAAATGCACTTTGAGTGCAGCTCTTCCTGGGGACAATGTGCGCTTCAGTGTCAAGAACTGTCAGTCAAAGATGTTTGTGATGGCAATGTGACTGGCACAGAAAATATAATCTACCAATGGAAGTGGCTGGCTTACAGCTCAGGTGATTATTGTAAATCATCCAGGCCAAATCAGTCCAGGTATGCACCTGCACTGGATTGTTACACGTCACTTTGCTTGTAAATTTGCTAAGCTTGGGAGAAGATTAATCATTATCCTGGATAAAAGGTGGGAATTAGCCCCAAGTTCTTGAAATTTAATGATGCTGCATTATTGGTATGGATCCTGGTATCCATGTGTGTTGACAGCTTCTCTGACGATCCCCCTTTAGGCCATTTTGCTGTTGGTAACAAGAGACAGTGGCTGTAGGTGTCATTATAGCAGTGCACGAGAAGGCAGCAGGAACTGGCAACGTCACCAAGTCTGCCCAGAGAGCTAAGAAAGCTAACTGAGTATTAGCCCCACTACCTGTCACCCTAGTCCTAATCAGTGATAGGAAAATAGTTTTAAATGCTTTGTCTCAACTGCCCATTTAAGTGTAATAGTAAAAGACAGGTTAATGATAATACAATAGAATGCCTTCTGAAGGGAAGGAGAGAGTCTTGTGGCTACTTGTTTGTATGTACGTGTGTGTGTGTGTGTGTGTGTGTGTGTGTGTGTGTGTGTGTGGCATTTTTAAGTTATTTGTGTTTAAAATCAATACTTTTTAATGGAAACATCTTGGCCCAAAATTTAGCACAAAGATTTGAGATACATTAAATAATGTTTAATATAAAACAAGAAACAAAGAAAAACACATCACCTATATGCACAAATCAAAATTTTAGGACCTGGTTCTAATTTTACTAAATCTTATGACCAGATAAGAAAAGTTAGACCTTTAATAGTTATTCTCATCTAATGTCTGTCTGCACACAGTCTCTGAAAAATAATAAAATAATATCAAATGTAGAAAAAAATTTTAATCACTCAGGATTACTCTAAAAAAAAACTGTATCAATTTACCAGTCATTGTTGAGGGCATTTTTAATTAATTCAATAAACCAATCTGCATATTTAGAGCACACTTAAATACTAAGTGGAAAATTCACAAATTAAGCAATCACAATGTGTCACTGAAAGCAGTTTTCTGTATTTTCAAATTGCTAAAAATTTCTTAAGAAATTCAGGCTATTTAGAAAAAACCTCAAATAGCCAAAGCTCTCCTGACTAAAAAGGAGAATGGAGGTATCACACTCCCAGACTTCACACGATACTACAAAGCCATAATCATTAAAACAGGATGGTACTGGACTAAAAACAGACACACAGATCAATGGAATCGAATAGAAAACCCAGAAGTAAAGCCACACATCTATAAACAACTAATCTTTGACAAAGGAGCAAAGAATATGCAATGGAACAAGGACAATTTGTTCAATAAGTGGTGCTGGGAAAACTGGACCATCACATGCAAAAGAATGAAACTAGACTCCTACCTCACACCACACACAAAAACTAACTCAAAATGGATAAAAGAATTGACACAGGACTTGAACCCATAAAATATATAGAAGAAAACATAGGTAAAACACTACATGGCATACATCTCAGTAACATCTGTAAAGACTCATCCCCCAAAGCAAGAGATTGAAGGAAAAGATAAACAGCTGAGATTACATCAAACTAAAAAGCTTCTGTACATCAAATGAGACATTAACCAAAACAAAGAGACACCCTACTGATTAAAAGAAAAGTTTTGGACTCCATACAACTGATAAAGGACTGATCAGAAGATCTACAAAGAGCTCACACAGAGCAACAAAAACAAAGTAAACAATCCAGTCAAAAAATGTACAGAGAGCTAAACAGACACTTCTCCAAAGAGGAAATGCAAATGGCCAACATGTATATGAAAAAATGCTCAAAATCACTAATAAACAGGGAAATGGAAATCAAACCCACAATGAGATACCACCTTACACCAGTGAGAATGGCACATATTAAAAAAAAAAAAAAGCAGCAACAACAAATCATGGTGAGGATGTTGTGAAAAAGTAACTCTCCTCTACTGCTGGTGGGAAAGCAAATTGGTCCAACCACTATGGAAAGCTGTGCGGAGGTTCCTCAAACTATTAAAACTGGAGCTACGATATGACCAAGCAATTCCACTTCCAGGAATCTACCCAAAGAACACAAAAACATTAATTCAAAAGGATTTCTGCATGTTAACTGCAGCACTATTCACAATAGGAAAGATATGGAAATAACTCAAATGCCAAAAAAAAAAAAAAAGTAGATGACTGGATCAAGAAGATGTGGTAGGGCCTCCCTGGTGGCACAGTGGTTAAGTGCTGCACTGTGGAGCTGTCGGCAGCGGTGATGCGAGTTTGACACCCGGCCGGGGAGATTCCCACATGGCGCAGCAGACCTCTCCTGCCTCGCCCGCTGCTCCCCTGAGCAGTGTATTTCCATAGATCTGCCTGTTCTGCTCCCCACTCTGTTTCTGGTGAACCCTCTCGCTGTCCCATGCCTCTGGCCTGTACTCCAGCTTAAATAAATAAATCTAAAAAAAAAAAAAAAAGATGTGGTAGATATACACAATGGAATACTATTCAGCAATCAAAAAGGATAAACTCATGCCATTTGCAGCAACTGGGGTGGAGCTGGAAGGGTTATGCTCAGTGAAATAAGTCAGCAGGAAAAAGAAAAATATGGATGGTTTCACTTATAGGAGGAATATAGGGAAACCAAATAAGGGGTCAGGAAAAAAATGATAATAATAATAAATTGAAAAAACAAAATTATCAGGCAACTGATAATTGCAGGGGAGGGGGAGGGAGAAGGATCAAAACAGAGGAGGGAAGAGCACAAGGGACTATGGTGATGGTGCACAGGTGAACTGGTGGTAGGAATTTTACAGGGACTACACCTGAGAGGAGAAAACAAATATATTGTACAAAAATGAACAATGATGTAAAATATATAAAAATAAATACATTTTAAAACAAAAAAAATAAATTCAATCTATTAAACAGAATGAGAAAAATTAAATACATACACATAGGATGGGTCTTCTATGTTGGTGAACACAGTGGACTCACTGCTAATCTTGTTAGCAATCTAGCACATCTTTTGTAATCTAGGAAAATATATTTAAAGGTAAATTATAAACATAGTACCACAAATGTAGGAAAAACCATGGTAATTGTTGTTAAGTCATAATAATGAGAGTTATAATTTAATAAGTATCTAGTACTAAGTACTTAACCTGGATTTTCTCATTAATTCTCGTAAAAATACAACCAGGTAGGTGCTATTGTTTCTGTCACTCTAGAGGTGAGAAAACATTCTCAGAATATTAAGAATCTCATATTTAAAAAAGGTTGACTCTAAAGCCGAAACTTTTTTTAGCATGCTGTGCTGCCACTTAGTTTATCTTGATTCTGACATGATTAATTTTCCCTCGACATTAAACAAAAGCTATTTTCAAAAAAATTAGAACTGACACAGCCTTAGTATAATTAAGTACTCCTTGAAATGTCTAATCTATTATAAAGAACAAAATGCTTAAAATATATTTTCTTTAAAAGGAAAGTTTAGGCTAAGAAAGGGATTTAAAAAATAGTCCGCTGGGTTATCACATACAATCACATGGTTTGGGCAGTTTAAATGAGAATTTAAATAGTATGCTTAGAATTACTATTAATTTCAGTAACTTAAGTATCCAAAATAATTCCCTAGAGAAACTTTTAAAACACAAGCTACTGTTATTCAGAAAAATCTATCACTAATGTATAAATGTGATTGAAACTATTTACTTTAAAATACTTAGGAGGATATTGTGACTTACAGTCCATGGTCATTGTATTTTTTCATTTTATGATAAAGAATCTTATTCATGCCAAAGAACTTGAAAAACTATAAAAGGTTTAAATTCTAACATATTTTGAGCTGTCAGGAAATCTGGCTCTTCTCAGATTTGAATATTTTCCCAATAAGATTGTGGTTTTATTCCTTTTAGTGTCACAGTATTATAAATAGCATCTCATACAATATTTAGTCTATTCCCATTCATAAATAGCCAAAAATTTAAAATTAATAGCACTGGATTTAAAGATTAAAAAAAAAAGTTACTTACAAGCTGGTGTTGAACAATCCCTGGTATTGTGATAGAGTCGATGGAAATGTTTGCTACACTCAGCTGAAAATGTGACTGGCCCTGTGGAACAGGAAAAGAATGCTTATGACAGACAAAAACGTGTTTTCCAAACAAATTTGCCAGTTCTTTATGGACCGAGATAATATAACTATTGTTTACATCCTTCCATGCCCTTAAAAGAACTTGCCTGAGATCACGTCTCTCACCCAAACACTGTAGGAGCTATGAGGTGTAATCTGTGAAAAATAATCTAAATTCATACCACGGGCCTCCCCGGTGGCGCAGTGGTTAAGCGCTGCGCTGTGGAGCTGTCGGCAGCGGCGACGCGAGTTCGACGCCCGGCCGGGGAGAATCCCACATGGTGCGGCAGACCTCTCCTGCCTCGCCCGCTGCTCCCCTCAGCAGTGTATTTCTGATCTGCCTGCTCTGCTCCCTGCTCTGGCTCTGGTGAACCCTCTCGCCGC